>JASIRB010003851.1:0-143089 GCA_030323885.1 Branchipolynoe longqiensis
TCTGCACCGAATAGGTGAAATTGAAATATGATTTTGATATTGCACCAGAACATTGCTAAAGGTCCTAGTTGATGATTTTGAAGAAAATTTGTGACATTGAATTGTTGTCGATATAGCCTCGAAACGATGACCATGACTAACTAACGATTCTGCACGAAATAGGTGATATTGAAATATGATTTTGATATTGCACCAGAACATTGCTAAAGGTCCTAGTTGATGATTTTGAAGAAAATTAGTGACATTGAATTATTGTCGATATAGCCTCGAAACGATGACCATGACTAATCCACGATTCTGCACCAAATAGGTGATATTGAAATATGATTTTGATATTGCACCAGAACATTGCTAAAGGTCTTTTTTTTTTTTTTGTAGAAAAGACATTGAATTATGGTGTCGGGTGGATAGGTAGGCCTGAAACGATGACTCATGAAACGAAGAATCTGCACGAAATAGGTGATATTGAAATATGATTTTGATATTGCACCAGAACATTGCTAAAGGTCCTAGTTGATGATTTTGAAGAAAATTAGTGACATTGAATTATTGTCGATATAGCCTCGAAACGATGACCATGACTAACCCACGATTCTGCACCAAATAGGTGATATTGAAATATGATTTTGATATTGCACCAGAACATTGCTAAAGGTCCTAGTTGATGATTTTGAAGAAAATTAGTGACATTGAATTATTGTCGATATAGCCTCGAAACGATGACCATGACTAACCCACGATTCTGCACCAAATAGGTGATATTGAAATATGATTTTGATATTGCACCAGAACATTGCTAAAGGTCCTAGTTGATGATTTTGAAGAAAATTAGTGACATTGAATTATTGTCGATATAGCCTCGAAACGATGACCATGACTAACCCACGATTCTGCACCAAATAGGTGATATTGAAATATGATTTTGATATTGCACCAGAACATTGCTAAAGGTCCTAGTTGATGATTTTGAAGAAAATTAGTGACATTGAATTATTGTCGATATAGCCTCGAAACGATGACCATGACTAACCCACGATTCTGCACCAAATAGGTGATATTGAAATATGATTTTGATATTGCACCAGAACATTGCTAAAGGTCCTAGTTGATGATTTTGAAGAAAATTAGTGACATTGAATTATTGTCGATATAGCCTCGAAACGATGACCATGACTAACCCACGATTCTGCACCAAATAGGTGATATTGAAATATGATTTTGATATTGCACCAGAACATTGCTAAAGGTCCTAGTTGATGATTTTGAAGAAAATTAGTGACATTGAATTATTGTCGATATAGCCTCGAAACGATGACCATGACTAACCCACGATTCTGCACCAAATAGGTGATATTGAAATATGATTTTGATATTGCACCAGAACATTGCTAAAGGTCCTAGTTGATGATTTGAAGAAAATTAGTGACATTGAATTATTGTCGATATAGCCTCGAAACGATGACCATGACTAACCCACGATTCTGCACCAAATAGGTGATATTGAAATATGATTTTGATATTGCACCAGAACATTGCTAAAGGTCCTAGTTGATGATTTTGAAGAAAATTAGTGACATTGAATTATTGTCGATATAGCCTCGAAACGATGACCATGACTAACCCACGATTCTGCACCAAATAGGTGATATTGAAATATGATTTTGATATTGCACCAGAACATTGCTAAAGGTCCTAGTTGATGATTTTGAAGAAAATTAGTGACATTGAATTATTGTCGATATAGCCTCGAAACGATGACCATGTCAAACGAACGATTCTGATCCGAATAGGTTAAATTGAAATATGATTTTGATATTGCACCAGAACATTGCTAAAGGTCCTAGTTGATGATTTTGAAGAAAATTAGTGACATTGAAATATTGTCGATATAGGCTCAAAACGATGACCATGACCAACAAACGATTCTGCACCGAATAGGTGAAATTGAAATATGATTTTGATATTGCACCAAAACATTGCTAAAGGTTCTAGTTGATGATTTTGAAGAAAATTAGTGACATTGAAATATTGTCGACATAGCCTTGAAACAATGACCATGACAAACGAACGATTCTGCACCGAAGAGGTGAAATTGAAATATGATTTTGATATTGCACCAGAACATTGCTAAAGGTCCTAGTTGATGATTTTGAAGAAAGTTAGTGACATTGAAATATTGTCGATATAGCCTCGAAACGATGACCATGACAAATGAACGATTCTGCACCGAATAGCTGAAATTGAAATATGATTTTGATATTGCACTAGAACATTGCTAAAGGTCCTAATTAATGATTTTGAAGAAAATTAGTGACATCGAAATATTGTCGATACAGCCTCGAAACGATGACCATGTCAAACGAACGATTCTGATCCGAATAGGTTAAATTGAAATATGATTTTGATATTGCACCAGAACATTGCTAAAGGTCCTAGTTGATGATTTTGAAGAAAATTAGTGACATTGCAATATTGTGGATATAGGCTCAAAACGATGACCATGACCAACAAACGATTCTGCACCGAATAGGTGAAATTGAAATATGATTTTGATATTGCACCAAAACATTGCTAAACGGTCTAGTTGATGATTTTGAAGAAAATTAGTGACATTGAAATATTGTCGATACAGCCTCGAAACGATGACCATGACAAATGAATGATTCTGCACTGAATAGGTGAAATTGAAATATGATTTTGATATTGCACCAGAACATTGCTAAAGATCCTAGTTGATGATTTTGAAGAAAATTAGTATTGAAATATTGTCGATATAGACTCGAAACGATGACCATGACAAACGAACGATTCTGCACCAAATAGGTGAAATTGAAATATGATTTTGATATTGCACCAGAACATTGCTAAAGGTCCTAGTTGATGATTTTGAAGAAAATTAGTGACATTGAAATATTGTCGATATAGCCTCGAAACGATGACCATGACAAATGAACGATTCTGCACCAAATAGATGAAATTGAAATATGATTTTGATATTGCACCAGAACATTGCTAAAGATCCTAGTTGATGATTTTGAAGAAAATTAGTGACATTGAAATATTGTCGATATAGCCTCGAAACGATGACCATGTCAAACGAACGATTCTGAACCGAATAGGTTAAATTGAAATATGATTTTGATATTGCACCAGAACATTGATAAAGGTCCTAGTTGATGATTTTGAAGAAAATTAGTGACATTGAAATATTGTCGATATAGGCTCAAGACGATGATCATGACAAACGAACGATTCTGCACCAGAGAGGTGAAATTGAAATATGATTTTGATATTGCACCAGAACATTGCTAAAGGTCCTAGTTGATGATTTTGAAGAAAATTAGTGACATTGACATATTGTTGATATAGCCTCGAAACAATGCTAGTCGATGATTTTGAAGAAAATTATTGACATTGAAATATTGTCGATATAGCCTCGAAATGATGACCATGACTAACCCACAATTCTGCACCAAATAGGTGATATTGAAATATGATTTTGATATTGCACCAGAACATTGCTAAAGGTCCTAGTTGATGATTTTGAAGAAAATTAGTGACATTGAATTATTGTCGATATAGCCTCGAAACGATGACCATGACTAACCCCGATTCTGCACCAAATAGGTGATATTGAAATATGATTTTGATTGCACCAGAACATTGCTAAAGGTCCTAGTTGATGATTTTGAAGAAAATTAGTGACATTGAAATATTGTCGATATAGCCTCGAAACGATGACCATGACTAACCCACGATTCTGCGCCAAATAGGTGATATTGAAATATGATTTTGATATTGCACCAGAACATTGCTAAAGGTCCTAGTTGATGATTTTGAAGAAAATTAGTGACATTGAATTATTGTCGATATAGCCTCGAAACGATGACCATGACTAACCCACGATTCTGCACCAAATAGGTGATATTGAAATATGATTTTGATATTGCACCAGAACATTGCTAAAGGTCCTAGTTGATGATTTTGAAGAAAATTAGTGACATTGAATTATTGTCGATATAGCCTCGAAACGATGACCATGACTAACCCACGATTCTGCACCGAATAGGTGATATTGAAATATGATTTTGATATTGCACCAGAACATTGCTAAAGGTCCTAGTTGATGATTTTGAAGAAAATTAGTGACATTGAATTATTGTCGATATAGCCTCGAAACGATGACCATGACTAACCCACGATTCTGCACCAAATAGGTGATATTGAAATATGATTTTGATATTGCACCAGAACATTGCTAAAGGTCCTAGTTGATGATTTTGAAGAAAATTAGTGACATTGAATTATTGTCGATATAGCCTCGAAACGATGACCATGACTAACCCACGATTCTGCACCAAATAGGTGATATTGAAATATGATTTTGATATTGCACCAGAACATTGCTAAAGGTCCTAGTTGATGATTTTGAAGAAAATTAGTGACATTGAATTATTGTCGATATAGCCTCGAAACGATGACCATGACTAACCCACGATTCTGCACCAAATAGGTGATATTGAAATATGATTTTGATATTGCACCAGAACATTGCTAAAGGTCCTAGTTGATGATTTTGAAGAAAATTAGTGACATTGAATTATTGTCGATATAGCCTCGAAACGATGACCATGACTAACCCACGATTCTGCACGAAATAGGTGATATTGAAATATGATTTTGATATTGCACCAGAACATTGCTAAAGGTCCTAGTTGATGATTTTGAAGAAAATTAGTGACATTGAATTATTGTCGATATAGCCTCGAAACGATGACCATGACTAACCCACGATTCTGCACCAAATAGGTGATATTGAAATATGATTTTGATATTGCACCAGAACATTGCTAAAGGTCCTAGTTGATGATTTTGAAGAAAATTAGTGACATTGAATTATTGTCGATATAGCCTCGAAACGATGACCATGACTAACCCACGATTCTGCACCAAATAGGTGATATTGAAATATGATTTTGATATTGCACCAGAACATTGCTAAAGGTCCTAGTTGATGATTTTGAAGAAAATTAGTGACATTGAATTATTGTCGATATAGCCTCGAAACGATGACCATGACTAACCCACGATTCTGCACCAAATAGGTGATATTGAAATATGATTTTGATATTGCACCAGAACATTGCTAAAGGTCCTAGTTGATGATTTTGAAGAAAATTAGTGACATTGAATTATTGTCGATATAGCCTCGAAACGATGACCATGACTAACCCACGATTCTGCACCAAATAGGTGATATTGAAATATGATTTTGATATTGCACCAGAACATTGCTAAAGGTCCTAGTTGATGATTTTGAAGAAAATTAGTGACATTGAATTATTGTCGATATAGCCTCGAAACGATGACCATGACTAACCCACGATTCTGCACCAAATAGGTGATATTGAAATATGATTTTGATATTGCACCAGAACATTGCTAAAGGTCCTAGTTGATGATTTTGAAGAAAATTAGTGACATTGAATTATTGTCGATATAGCCTCGAAACGATGACCATGACTAACCCACGATTCTGCACCAAATAGGTGATATTGAAATATGATTTTGATATTGCACCAGAACATTGCTAAAGGTCCTAGTTGATGATTTTGAAGAAAATTAGTGACATTGAATTATTGTCGATATAGCCTCGAAACGATGACCATGACTAACCCACGATTCTGCACCAAATAGGTGATATTGAAATATGATTTTGATATTGCACCAGAACATTGCTAAAGGTCCTAGTTGATGATTTTGAAGAAAATTAGTGACATTGAATTATTGTCGATATAGCCTCGAAACGATGACCATGACTAACCCACGATTCTGCACCAAATAGGTGATATTGAAATATGATTTTGATATTGCACCAGAACATTGCTAAAGGTCCTAGTTGATGATTTTGAAGAAAATTAGTGACATTGAATTATTGTCGATATAGCCTCGAAACGATGACCATGACTAACCCACGATTCTGCACCAAATAGGTGATATTGAAATATGATTTTGATATTGCACCAGAACATTGCTAAAGGTCCTAGTTGATGATTTTGAAGAAAATTAGTGACATTGAATTATTGTCGATATAGCCTCGAAACGATGACCATGACTAACCCACGATTCTGCACCAAATAGGTGATATTGAAATATGATTTTGATATTGCACCAGAACATTGCTAAAGGTCCTAGTTGATGATTTTGAAGAAAATTAGTGACATTGAATTATTGTCGATATAGCCTCGAAACGATGACCATGACTAACCCACGATTCTGCACCAAATAGGTGATATTGAAATATGATTTTGATATTGCACCAGAACATTGCTAAAGGTCCTAGTTGATGATTTTGAAGAAAATTAGTGACATTGAATTATTGTCGATATAGCCTCGAAACGATGACCATGACTAACCCACGATTCTGCACCGAATAGGTGATATTGAAATATGATTTTGATATTGCACCAGAACATTGCTAAAGGTCCTAGTTGATGATTTTGAAGAAAATTAGTGACATTGAATTATTGTCGATATAGCCTCGAAACGATGACCATGACTAACCCACGATTCTGCTCCAAATAGGTGATATTGAAATATGATTTTGATATTGCACCAGAACATTGCTAAAGGTCCTAGTTGATGATTTTGAAGAAAATTAGTGACATTGAATTATTGTCGATATAGCCTCGAAACGATGACCATGACTAACCCACGATTCTGCACCAAATAGGTGATATTGAAATATGATTTTGATATTGCACCAGAACATTGCTAAAGGTTCTAGTTGATGATTTTGAAGAAAATTAGTGACATTGAATTATTGTCGATATAGCCTCGAAACGATGACCATGACTAACCCACGATTCTGCACCAAATAGGTGATATTGAAATATGATTTTGATATTGCACCAGAACATTGCTAAAGGTCCTAGTTGATGATTTTGAAGAAAATTAGTGACATTGAATTATTGTCGATATAGCCTCGAAACGATGACCATGACTAACGCACGATTCTGCACCAAATAGGTGATATTGAAATATGATTTTGATATTGCACCAGAACATTGCTAAAGGTCCTAGTTGATGATTTTGAAGAAAATTAGTGACATTGAATTATTGTCGATATAGCCTCGAAACGATGACCATGACTAACCCACGATTCTGCACCAAATAGGTGATATTGAAATATGATTTTGATATTGCACCAGAACATTGCTAAAGGTCCTAGTTGATGATTTTGAAGAAAATTAGTGACATTGAATTATTGTCGATATAGGCTCGAAACGATGACCATGACTAACCAACGATTCTGCACCAAATAGGTGATATTGAAATATGATTTTGATATTGCACCAGAACATTGCTAAAGGTCCTAGTTGATGATTTTGAAGAAAATTAGTGACATTAAAATATTGTCGATATAGCCTCAAAACGATGATCATGACAAACGAACGATTCTGCACCAAAGAGGTGAAATTGAAATATGATTTTGATATTGCACCAGAACATTGCTAAAGGTCCTAGTTGATGATTTTGAAGAAAATTAGTGACATTGACATACTGTTGATATAGCCTCGAAACAATGCTAGTTGATGATTTTGAAGAAAATTAGTGACATTGAATTATTGTCGATATAGCCTCGAAATGATGACCATGACTAACCCACGATTCTGCACCAAATAGGTGATATTGAAATATGATTTTGATATTGCACCAGAACATTGCTAAAGGTCCTAGTTGATGATTTTGAAGAAAATTAGTGACATTGAATTATTGTCGATATAGCCTCGAAACGATGACCATGACTAACCCACGATTCTGCACCAAATAGGTGATATTGAAATATGATTTTGATATTGCACCAGAACATTGCTAAAGGTCCTAGTTGATGATTTTGAAGAAAATTAGTGACATTGAATTATTGTCGATATAGCCTCGAAACGATGACCATGACTAACCCACGATTCTGCACAAATAGGTGATATTGAAATATGATTTTGATATTGCACCAGAACATTGCTAAAGGTCCTAGTTGATGATTTTGAAGAAAATTAGTGACATTGAATTATTGTCGATATAGCCTCGAAACGATGACCATGACTAACCCACGATTCTGCACGAAATAGGTGATATTGAAATATGATTTTGATATTGCACCAGAACATTGCTAAAGGTCCTAGTTGATGATTTTGAAGAAAATTAGTGACATTGAATTATTGTCGATATAGCCTCGAAACGATGACCATGACTAACCCACGATTCTGCACCAAATAGGTGATATTGAAATATGATTTTGATATTGCACCAGAACATTGCTAAAGGTCCTAGTTGATGATTTTGAAGAAAATTAGTGACATTGAATTATTGTCGATATAGCCTCGAAACGATGACCATGACTAACCCACGATTCTGCACGAAATAGGTGATATTGAAATATGATTTTGATATTGCACCAGAACATTGCTAAAGGTCCTAGTTGATGATTTTGAAGAAAATTAGTGACATTGAATTATTGTCGATATAGCCTCGAAACGATGACCATGACTAACCCACGATTCTGCACCAAATAGGTGATATTGAAATATGATTTTGATATTGCACCAGAACATTGCTAAAGGTCCTAGTTGATGATTTTGAAGAAAATTAGTGACATTGAATTATTGTCGATATAGCCTCGAAACGATGACCATGACAAACCAACGATTCTGCACCAAATAGGTGATATTGAAATATGATTTTGATATTGCACCAGAACATTGCTAAAGGTCCTAGTTGATGATTTTGAAGAAAATTAGTGAAATTGAAATATTGTCAATATAGCCTCGAAACGATGACCATGACAAATGAACGATTCTGCACCGAATAGATGAAATTGAAATATGATTTTGATATTGCACCAGAACATTGCTGATGGTCCTACTTAATGATTTTGAAGAAAATTAGTGACATTAAAATATTGTCGATATAGCCTCAAAACGATGATCATGACAAACGAACGATTCTGCACCAAAGAGGTGAAATTGAAATATGATTTTGATATTGCCCCAGAACATTGCTAAAGACATTGAAATACTGTCGATATAGCCTTGAAACAATGACCATGACAAATGAACGATTCTGCACCGAAGAGGTGAAATTGAAATATGATTTTGATATTGCACCAGAACATTGCTAAAGGTCCTAGTTGAAGAAAATTTTGTGACATTGAAATATTGTCGATATAGCCTCGAAACGATGACCATGACAAACGAATGATTCTGGACCGAATAGCTGAAATTGAAATATGATTTTGATATTGCACCAGAACATTCCTAAAGGTTCTAGTTGATGATTTTGAAGACAATTAGTGACATTGAAATATTGTCGACATAGCCTTGAAACGATGACCATGACAAACGAACGATTCTGCACCGAAGAGCTGAAATTGAAATATGATTTTGATATTGCACCAGAACTGATGGTTCGAAAGACCAAAGCTGGGTAGCTGCTGCGGCAGTCTGCCAACACAACAAATTTGGTGTACGCTTGCCCGATCAGAGCTCGATCTTCACTGCGGAAGCCCGAGCACTCCTTCTCACTTTGGAGTGTATCGAGGTATCCAATCACACTAACTATGTTATATACAGCGATCCGTTCTCCTGCCTCCTGGCTGTTGCTGGACTGAAAAGAAATCACCCTATTCTAGCAACAGTCATCTATAAAATGAACCAACTGGCAACAGATGGGTATGACATCCACCTGTGCTGGGTTCCTGGCCATGCCGGCATACAAGGAAACGAACAATCTGATCGGGCCCTGAACTGTGATCTTGAACCATGTCTGATCCCTCACTCTGATCTGAAACCACTAATAGCTACCCACATAAAATCCAAATGGCAACATGAGCGGGATGAAAATATTAATAAACTTAAAGAAATTGAACCATCTGTGGGAAACCCACCACAGACTCATGCTCGAGGTCGGTGGGACCATGTGGTCCTTAGCCACTGCCGTATTGGCCACTCGTGGCTTACACATGCTTTTCTGCTCAAGGGGGAATCTCCCCCTGAATGTATTGGGTGTCAGTCCCCACTGATACTCAAACACATTTTACTCAGTTGTGTTGACTATTTGGCCCTGCACCAGCAATTCTACACTGCAGACAGTATGCATGACCTTTTTACTAAAGTAAAACAAGAAGACATTTTGGCCTTTTTGAGGGCAGCTGGTCTGTACCGCCTCATATAGTTCATTAAAACAATTTTCTATCAATTAATTCTTTCATTTAGAGTTGCATAGTTCGATGGTCTTGAGTTTCTGTAATTTTTCTGAGATAAATACGTTAAATTGATTGTTACAATCTACCTTATTTTAGTCTGAAGTAACTTTTATTTTAGATAGTAAACCGTTTAGATATTTGAAGCACAGGCATGTAAAATTAGTTTTTGCAAGCATGCCAAAACTCTTGACACCATAGGCTTCAGCAGTAACAACTTCTATTAAATTGACTCAGTATTCCCTTCTATAATTGGTTTGGTTTTGAAAATTTGATATTTCATCGGACTATGCAGTTTTAAAAGTCCAGACGGGATGGCCGAATGAATTGGAGGTCCGTCTCCCGTGCCGGTAGATCGTGGGGTCGTGGGTTCGAACCTTGGTCGAGTCAAACCACTGACTTGAAAATTGGTGCTTGTCACTTCCTAGCGAGGCGCGAGGCATTATTAGGACAGGGCAAGGACTGGTGTGCTCAGTGTCAGGATAATGTGACTGAGTGGGATACCAGGTCATGGTGCCGGCGGCCTGGTTTCCCAGTGAGACAGCACTATAAACTCGCCATGAGTGCGCACTGTCACAAGTCGGTACACATCCTGATATGACCTTAGATGTTGCTAGGGCATAAAACAACAACAAACACTGTGTGTTACACACACATAACACACTGTGTGGTACACACACATAACAATGTGTGTTACACACACATAGCACGGTGTGTGGTACACACACATAACACACTGTGTGGTACACATATAACACACTGTGTGTTGCACATGCATAGCACACTGTGTGGTACACACAGGTAACACACTGTGTTAGACGCATAACATACTGTGTGGTACACACACATAACACACTGTGTGGTACACACACATAACACACTGTGTGTTATACACATAACACACTGTGTGTTACACACATAACAGACTGTGTCATACACATAACACATTGTGTGTTACACACATAACACACTATGTGTTACACACATAACACTGTATTTCACACATAACACGCTGTGTGTTCCACACATAACACACTGTGTGGTACACACATAGCGCGCTGTGTGGTACACACACATAAGACGATGTGTGTTACACACATAACATGCTGTGTGGCACAATACATAACACACTGTGTGGTACACACACATAACACACTGTGTGTTATACACATAACACACTGTGTGTTACACACATAACTCACTGTGTGGTACACACACATAGCACAATGTGTGGTACACACACATAACACACTGTGTGTTACACACTGTGTGTTACACACATAACACACTGTGTGGTACACACACATAACACAATGTGTGGTACACACACATAGCACACCATGTGTTGCACACACATAACCCACTGTGTGGTACACACACATAACGTAGCACAGTGGGTGCTACACACATAACAAACTGTGTGTTACACACATAACACACTGTGTGGTACACACATAACACAATGTGTGGTACACACATAAAACACTGTGTGTTGCACACATAACATAGCACTGTGTGCTACACACATAACACACTGTGTGTTACACACATAACACACTGTGTGGCACACACACATAACACAATGTGTGGTACACACATATCACACTGTGTGGTACAGACATAACACACTGTGTGGTACACATATAACACAGTGTGTGGTACACACACATAACACACTGTATGTTTTACACATAACACACTGTGTGGTACACACACATAGCACACTGTGTGTTACACACATAACACACTGTGTGGTACACACATAACACACTGGCACCTGAACTTACCACTGGACACAACTAAGGCATTACTGTCTATGACTCTAATCCCATCTGTATGTATTCAATGCTCTATATGTTATTTGCAAGCACTGTGACCACTGACCTGGCCCGCAGACCATGGTGTTTTATGTTTGCAGGTTATTATTTGTGTGAGGGCCATAAATTGACTGACCTTCTGCACCACTACTCTTACTTATGTACAACTACTGTACACCTTGATTCTGCTTTGGAATCTGCTATTGGGGCGTGTCAGTCAGCTGGCCCAGACCATTGATCCGGTTTGGATTTACAAATTGCCTATTTGACTGCCCTCTATATGTATGGTCTGCTAGTGCAGACTTGACTGGTATGACTTAAGGAACACAAACTTCCCTGTCAGATTTATTAAGCTCTCCTTGAACCCTGCCCTTCATGTGTAACGTATATGCCTGAGAGCACTATGTATGGATGCCAAGCTATTTGTGCATGTGCCCTTGTTGCTGTGGCCACTTTCAAGCACAACCAAAGCACTATTATGTAAACAACTTGGCTTCAAACTGTATATAATCATGCCTCTATATGCTAAGGGTAGACCTCTGACCGGAGCCCACAGGTAACACCACTTGATATTTATTTGTATGTTAGAAATTGATGGACAAAGATTTGAATACCACTGCTGTGCACCTCAATTCATGGTGCTGATGGAGCTGGTCAGTGTGAGCTTCGTGCTGATGGAAGGGCTGGACTCAACCTTTTGAACTGGTACGCCTGATATGGCACATTCACAACAGTCCTTAATGTACATTTGTCATACTGACCCTGGCTTGGGTGTTTACTTGATCACCCAACACCAACTGCAGCAAATGTCAATACCCGATTACCAATATGTAAGTGGTGACACTATCTACTATTGACCACACTCAGCTGTCACTGATACCTGTCTAACTGTCATATATCATCAACCCAAACAACATTGACAAGAACCTATTAAGTAGACCTTACATTAATTAACCAACATGATACACTAATATCATCCCCCCCATTGAGAAAACCGCAACTAAAACTGAATTCAGCCTAAGCCAACAACCACCACCACATCATGGCTAAAACTCAAATATCAGGTTGAGCTAAAGCTGGATGCCCGCTAGGTGGTAGTCTCGGGCAAGCATCCATGCCCAACAAAGAATACACTATACACCATGACCAGGTTGGGGAAACACCTTAATTGCCAGTCTGTTGGTACAATCGGGTCCGTTGATGTAATCTAGTATGTTAATTGGTAGGCTTTACTATAGGAAAATGTGTTATCACCTATATCCAGTGAACCTGTTTGTTGGGGTAATAAATATTGATATCACTAGAAAGAGACAAACCTGCTTCACCAAGTAAGTGACTATCAGCTACATTTGGTGTTTTATTTAAGAGTAACTAAGGATTGAATTTACATTAAATGTGTGCTGTGTGTCTGTCACTGAACCCTTGGTCAGCCCTTGGTCAGTCCTGAGTGCATCCTCCTCTCCCCATCCCCACCCCCACCACTGCCTCTCCCCCAGGGGGCTACCATGGTTACTAATTAAGACAGGGTGTGGGTGACCTAAGTTAGCACAGATGAGGGGGTTGAAGAACACACATGTAGGAAGTGATATTTTATTTAATTACAATATTTGTTAGGACAATTTGCAAGTGAATGATGGAGGCATGCATGCATACATACATACATACATACATACATACATATATATATATATATATATACATTCATACATGCAAACATCTATATTTATGTATATGTATGTATTTTCGCGCATAGCTTGTGTAAACATCTTAGGCACAAGATGAGGGGGTTGAAGAACACACATGTAGGAAGTGATATTTTATTTAATTACAATATTTGTTAGGACAATTTGCTAGTGAATGATGGAGGCAGGGTGCACATGAATGCATACACATGCATGCATGCATACATACATACATACATATGTATGTACATACATACATACATACATACATACATATATACATTCATACATGCAAACATCTATATTTATGTATATGTATGTGTTTTCGCGCATAGCTTGTGTAAACATCTTAGCCGGCAAGCCTGCAGTGACCCCACACTCACCCTGATACTGGTAGGAGTGTGTGTGTGGAGGGTCAATGCAACAGGAACACTTGTGAAGGCCACCCATGGCACACAATCAGTAGAAGTAGTGTGTGTGTATGGGGGAGGGTATCAGAAGCAGCCTGACTGGGACAGTTAAACCAAACTTTCTGGTGGTTATATTTTATTTGATTAAATATTTGTTAGGACATACATGCATACATACATATGCATGCACATACATACATACATACATACATACATACATATATACATACATACATACATACCTACAAACAGACATACATACATACATACGTACGTATGTATGTACATACGCATGCACATACATACATACATACGTATGTATGTACGTACACACATACATACATACATACATACATACATACACACATACATATTTATTTTCGCTCTTAGCGGGTGTTTACATCTAAGCCTGCATGCCCTCAACTATCCAACACCCACCCTGGCTGTGTGTGTGGAGGTTCAAGAACTAAGGGGAGAGTGCCAGTCTGAGACTTGACTTGACATTGTGGACAGGGAACACCTGTGATGACAGTGTGTGTGTGGGGGGGGGGGGGGGGGGTAGAGAGGGAGGGTTATCAGAAGTGGTCCTTGGATCCTCCTCCAGTGTTGATGTTTCTAGCTCCCACTTCTCAACTAGAACTATAGATGAATTCCAAGTCTCAAGGAATTATTTCAATGACAAAATTACTAAGATTGTTTAAAATTTGGATTTATATATATATATATATACATATATATATATATATATGCATGCATGTATACTATCATAATTAAAATATTTATGTATATTTATGTATATGTATGTATATATATTTATGTATATGTATGTATATGTATGTATATATATATGTATATGTATGTATATGTATGTATATGTATGTATATGTACATGTATATGTATGTATGCATGCATGCATGCACACCTCAATCCCATCATTCACCACCAAATTGTCCTAACATATATTCTAATTAAATAAAATACCACTTCCAACAATGTGTGTTCTGTGCTAACCTTGGTCACTCATACCATGTCCAAATCAGTAACCAATACAATTGTAATAATAAAAAAGAAACCCCTACATGACCACCTCTCTAAATGGACCATTTAAAATCGGTCCCATATATAGGTGTATGTATATATGACATTTAATCCCCTCCCCATCACACACTCATTTGCTATCCAGACCACACAAAATCTCCAGATGTATTTTGCCAATTTAACAATACCACCATGATATGAGGTGCAATACATAAAAATCCTTCTGTCTTAATGTAAATTCATACTCTTAAATGAAACACCAAATGTGGCTGATAGTCATTTAATTGGTGCATCATGTTTGATGATAAATAGATACAATACTTCTCCAGTATGCAGAGACACATTTTATGGTCCCCCCTACCCCCCCCCCCCACCCTCACCAACAACCAACCCATTTTCTACCCTCCCCACCACCCACCCCCCCACCTCCTGAGCTTTCCCGATACTGGTCAGCACGTGCTAAGATGAAATCAGGTTCATCCAGCTGGGTCTGTGAGCATGTGTGGGGGTGGGGGTGGAGGTGGGGGTACAGTAGGAGCAGGAGGGAACTCATATGGGGGTGACTCAAGCAGCTCATACAGTCACTCACCATCTCACAACCCAAACAACTCTTTTATTAAATGCGCGGTATCTACTGTACCAATACTGAAGCATTGTATATATGTATATATGTATATATGTATATATGTATATACGTATATACGTATATATGTATATATGTATATATGTATATATGTATATATGTATAAATGTATATATGTATATATGTATACGAGCGCGTGGTGGGTCGCGCCCTGCACAGGGGGGCGGCGAGGTGCATGCCGGACCACCCCCCTCCACCCCCACCCTGTGAGATGTGCGATTTGTAAGGGGAGGAGGATAATGGGTGAGGCATGGGTGTGAGGAGGGGAATGTGTGTAGGGGGGTGAGATGCTGGTGTTGATGTCAGTGTGCTTCTCAACCACACCCTCTCTTAATTAGTAACCATGGTAACCCCCTCCCACCCTTCTTTGCATGCAGAGGAGGGCGGCCTCTGTTGCTCACCCATGCACTATGTATGTGTGTGTGTGGGGGGGGGGGCATGCTCAGTGGCAGACACACAACACACAGTGTGCACACACTCATTCCGCCATATATAAGGCATATATTGCTAGGACATGATCACCAGATCTCGCTGGTCACATACATTTAAAACCAGCAGATGTTTTCTTTAATGATATGAATATTATTTGCCAGTTGAATAAAACCACCATGATATGAGATGTAATAGTAATACATTAAAATCCTTCTGTTTTAATGTAAATTCAATCCTTAATTACTCTTAAATGAAACACCAAATGTGGCTAATATTTATTTAATTAGTGGAGCAGATTTGGCTCTTTCTATTAATATAAATATGTATCACCCCATAATACAGGTTCACTGGATATAGCCAAAAACACATTTTCCTATAGTAAAGCCTACCAATTAACATACTAGATTACATCAACGGACCCAATTGTACCAACGGACTCTCAATTCAGGTGTTTCCCCAACCTGATGACATAAGTAAATACACAACCACATTCACACTCACTGTGGGGGAGGGGTCCTTTGTGGGACGGGGCGGACCGTATTTCCAGGGAGGGGGGCAGACTGATGGTGGCCTGGGGCCCTTGGGACCGTGTCATCTGGGCACACTTCCTCTAACAGATCTGAAGGGCCTGCCAGGACTAAAGATTGGCCACCTAAACGTACGTAGCCTCACACATAAGATCAACCAGCTAAGAGCCGACCTACCCGGGTCTGGTTTTGATGTCTTCACTATATCAGAAACATGGCTCAATAGAACAGTTGAAGACAGACTCACATCTATACCAGGTTACCAATTTATAAGGGCTGATAGAAAAACAAAGCAACTTAGTGGGCAGACCAAAGCTGGTGGTGGACTAGGTATTTACTTTAAGCAAGATCTCCATGTTGATGCAGGTAAACATGCTGAGCATAACCTATCAAATAGCAATATTGAACTACAGTGGGCTGTAGTCACCAGACCCCATACAAAACTAATACTCATCGGCAACGTATATAGACCCCCAAATGGCAACCTAAACGAAGGAATTGGGCAAATAAGTAACTCTTTGAATAATATAGCCAATATCGATAAATATGAGATACTCCTCATTGGCGACTTCAATGAAGAATATAATGGCAAGAGGCCTACGATGGGAGGGATAATAAAGCAACTTGCAGCTGAACATGAGTTGCAACAAATGATCCAGCAGCCAACCAGGGTAACTAAAACCACTAACAAAACAATAGACCTGGCACTTACCAATATCAAACATTGTACAAAGGCTGGAGTCCTTAACTATAACATAAGCGACCACAAACCAATATTTATAATAAAGAAAAAAATTAGAAATGACAAAAGAATCAACACCCACTGGGGACGCTCATATAGGAACTGCAATTTTAATGAATTGGCTGGCACACTCAAAGAAATAAACAGTGCTGAATTTCTGGATATGAGAGACCCCAACCTATGTTGGGATATGCTAAACGCAACAATCACTATTGCAGCTGACAGGCACTGTCCCCTGCCTGGAATGGCGCTGGATGGAGTGAACACATGGTGCCATGAGAATAAACTAACACTAAATGGCACTAAAAGTAGTAAAACTGAGTACATAATCTATGGAACCAAAGCCAGGAAGGTCTATGGAACCAAAGCCAGGAAGGTGAGGGCCCGGCCAATACAACTGCAGATGGGTGGCTTAGTGCTCCGTGAAGTGAACTCCTATAACTCTTGATGCGACTCTAACTGGTACCCAACAGCTGGCAAGACTTAACCAAACACTTGCACTAAAAATGAACACATTCAGAAAAATAAGGTCATATGTAAGTGAGAATACTGCGCTGCAGCTGTACAAGTCAACAATATTACCAATTATAGACTACAATGATATCATCTATGGATTACTAACGAAGCAGCAAGAGACCAAATTACAAAGAACGCAAAACAGAGCCCTCAGAACAGTATTCCAAGGCAAGATACTAAGTGTGGTTGAAATGCATAGCAGAGCAGGGCTGGACACTCTGGATGTACGTAGGAACCTACACCTAATGATGTTGATGTATAAACGTGCGAGTGATGACAAATACATAGATCGCACAACCAGGGTAACGAGAAGGGGGACATCGACTCTGCTCGGGGTGCCCAACCCTAATACAAATAAGTTAATGAGAGCTCCGATTTACAAAGGAAGTGTCATGTGGAATAAGCTCCCAACCAAAACCAGAGAAGCGGGTTCGATCCTTGCCTTTAAAAATGCATACAGAGCTCACCTGGTTATTCAGGCCCAAAACCTGGCACTGCAAATATATAATACGACCTGCTGAACGACCCATTGACTTCGCCCTCTCTCATGCCTGCTCTCTCCCTGCGTGTCCGCGCCCCCTACCCATGAACCCCTCCCCCCCATCCACATTTGACAAAACAACTATTATAACTCAATGACTCGAGAATCACTACCCCTACTTTAGACCCATTACCACCACTACATAACTACATCTTCAACCAGCAATGCACACAATATAAACCACTATACATGCACAACATGGCACTATTTAAAGACTAACCGTTATTAAAACCAAATCTAACTGATATACAAACACAGCATATGATTTAACCACTAGTGTACATTACTGCACACTCAATCTTGATGCATATACCTTGCACTATGTTCAGTACATATGCTGTACACTATGCAGCATAGGCTGCTCCCCCACTTTCTTTTATGTTCAGAATGGGTTGTGCTGCACACAATGCAACACATTCCACTTCCACTATGTATAGATGAAATGCGACCACTCCGACGGCTGGAAGACCAGTGCCCCGGCGCTGACAAAATATGTAGTCAGATGAATAAAAATATTTACCAAAAAAAGAAACTGTGTGTTACACCCATAACACCCTGTGTGGTACACATATAACACACTGTGTGTTGCACACACATAGCACACTGTGTGGTACACACATAACACACTGTGTGTTAGACACATAACACACTGTGTGGTACACACACATAACACACTGTGTACTGCACACACATAACACACTGTGTGTTATACACATATCACACTGTGTGTTACACACATAACAGACTGTGTTATACAGATAACACACTGTGTGTTACACACATAACACACTATGTGTTACACACATAACACACTGTATTGCACACATAACACACTGTGTGTTACAAACATAACACACTGTGTGGTACACACATAACACGCTGTGTGGTACACACACATAAGACGATGTGTGTTACACACATAGCATGCTGTGTGGTACACACACATAACACACTGTGTGTTACACACATAACACACTGTGTGGTCAACACACATAACACACTGTGTGGTACACACATAACACACTGTGTGGTACACACATGACACAATGTGTGGTACACACATAACACGATGTATGGCACACGCACATAACACACTATGTGGAACATACAGATAACATACTGTGTGTTACACACATAACACACAGTTATGTGTGTAACACACAGTATGTTATCTGTATGTTTCCGTTTCCGTTTCCTGTGGGGCCGTCGTGTGGGGCCATTACGACACCGTCCTGGGCCCGGGTCGCCTCTGTGGTGTCGGATGGGCGAAGCAGAGTAATGGCCATCACTGTGGTCGTTAGTGCCGGCATGATGGTCGCCGGTGGTGACAAATGGGCTCTCGGCGGTGGCATCTGAGGGGCAGCGGCGTTGTCTGTGGTCGCGGGGGGCGGGGGGGGGGGGGGGGGGGCGCAGCGGTTGCTGGCGTGTGTAGGTGTGGGTGGCAAGCTGCTCCGTCTTTGGCGGGAAAGTCCGTTCCACCTCGCCGCCGACCTTGGACTGGCCCTCTCACCACATAAGTGCGTCCCACCCACACAGAAAACCGAGTGGCTGGGATTTGACGTCGACACGGTCGACATGACGGTCCGGATCCTGACGGCCAAGCTTGACGACGTCGTCGCCGAGTGCGCCAAATGGGTACCGGGTGGCAGAGCATCCAGGAAGGACCTCCAGCACCTCGTCGGTCGCCTCCAACACGTGGCCAAGTGCGTACGACCTGCCAGGTGGTTTATGAACCGAACAATGGCGGCCCTGAGGAGCGCCCCCTACACAGGCAAGCATGCCGTAACCCACAAGATGACCCTCGACATAGAGTGGTTCAAGGCCTATGCCCACACCTCCAACGTGGTCGTCCTCCTGTGCCCCCCCCCCCCCCGAAGCACGACTGGACAATAGAGTGTAACTCTTCACTCCTCGCAGGCGGGGCACACTCGCCAGCGGGGCACACTCGCACTCTGCCTTCCCCTCGGACTCCCTCCCCGGATTACTGCACCACAACATGACTGTCCTGAGAGACTGTATCGCCCATCCCTGGCCGACCGTACGGCGATACTCCGAGACCATATTCGCTTGGATCGCCGACGGATACATCACCGAAGAGTACCAGCCAGGGTACCTCGCGGACGGTCACAACATTGCCCAGCTCGAGGCCATAAACCTTGTCATGGCCCTACACACACTTACACCACCCAACCATCAAGATTACATACACCATTGTCGTCAATACCGATAACCAAGCCTCCCAGGTCGTCCTCGAATCAGGCGCTGGAAGGGACCCCACCCTATGTCCATGCGCCCGGGCGATCTGGAGGTTCGCGGCTCTCAACTCCTGTGAGGTCCGGGTCGTCCACAAGCCTGGAGCCGAGATCGCCTTTGCCGACGCCCTCAGCAGAGCCCCGTTCGATCAGGCCTCTCGGCGAAGGGCGGATCAGTTTGTGGACGACATGGACCTCGTCCGCATACGTGTCCATCACGACTCCTCAATTGTCACCGACATTGACTAGCCTGGGAAGAGATACTCATTTGCCTCTCTCTCCCCAGGCACACAACAAGACCACCATAACGTAGTCCACCTCTTCCGCGCCAGCCTCGCCCGTGGAACATGGCGGAACAAACATCTGCAGCTCAAGGTCTACCATGCGCACGCTCCTTGTCCCCGACCCAGCTCGACATAGCATCCTATCTCGCGCACCTCTCCACGTCCCTCACCTTGCCCGGGGCCGCCATGAATTACCTCAGCGCGGCCCGGACCTGGGTGAGGCTGTGGGATGGCAGGACATGCAGTTTCGATTCCTACCTCATCACCGTAATCAAGCGTGGGGTCGTCCGGACTTCCACCCACCTCCCATGCCAGGTCCAACCGCTCACGACCCACCACCTCCTCCAAGTCATCCGGTACTTCTCCCGGGCCGGTGCCCGTGCCAAGGTCCTAACATCCACCCTCCTCATCGGCTACTTCTCACTACTTCGACAGGGGAACCTCCTGGTAACCGGGCGATCTGACGACCCAGGCCACACACAGAGACATGCCGACGTCCTGGACGATACCGCCCACCTTACCATCAAGGTCCATTCCACCAAGACCTCCAGGTCCATCGCCGACACATTCACCATCAGGATCCCCAGGATCCCCACCTCCGAGTGCTGTCCCGGACGCGCCTGGCGGCGTTACGCGCTCACCACCCGATCTCTTCCCCTCGAACCAGCCTTCTTGACCCTAGACGGCACGCCGCTCACCATCCGGACACTCACCATCGCGCTTCGCACTCACCATCGCGCATAACTGCACAGTGAAGTGAAGTAACTGGTAGTTATGGGATTATCTGACCCCAGGTTCAGGACAGATCGTTGCATTTAATTTCAATTGTGAGGTCGAACGTATAGGTACTCTTGTGGAAGTTCTATTCTATATTGATTTCTTCACAAATATTCCGCTAAGCAAAAAACATTAGTTCAATGTCAGGAGATTTTAAGTAATGTCTGACGTGAAGATCTTTTTCATTTATGTCAAAGTGATCTGCAAGATTCTTTCTAGGTAGATTTTGTCCCCTATTGTTTGCTGAGTGAGACATGATTTGCTTTCTACTACTTATCAAGTGGAGAAGATACCTGGTGAGGCAACAGAAATGCCTTGGGTATTGAATGAACTAAAATATTTTCAGCAATTTTCAGCAGGTTGCACAGTGAAATGGGAGTAACTGATGGCAGTAAGACAACAACTCTGAACTATTGGGAATGACTTTCTGATCACTAAAAATGGCATGAACTAATTACTCTGTAACTCCATTACAGGACAGATAGATGCATTTACATTCATTTGTTATTTTGGAATAGGAAGGGCTGTAGAGTTAAATATATTTCTTTATATATATTTCAGTAACTTGAGGTAGCAACACTGATAATTCAGCACGGTTGAAAAGTGGATTTGTTTTTATATAATTGTTTATATTGTTGATTTCACTTGCATGAGCAAAGACTGGCTGGACCAGCGAGGCTAAAGGTGGGTTGATGGATATATGCTCTTATATGTGTTCATTCGACTTGAGGTAACGAGTCTGATAAATCAGCAGGGCTGAAAAGTAAAGTAATATATATATTTTTTGTTGAGATCATAAGCCACTTTTTGCAATATATCATACTATTACTATTAATTAAATAATATTACTAAAGCTATATAGGCTTTACAAACCTGTATAACACTGCAAAAATGTTTTACTATTGATGATATAAAATGATACAAAGTAGATGACTAATTACTAAATTATTTGAGGTTTGACAAGAATTCCTAAACAATAATTTCATTTGTTATTTCTGAACATAACATGTTGAATGTTATCAATATTGCATGAAGATGTGTTCATTGAAATTCATGAGATACATTATTGTCATGAGATGTCTTTCATATTGAACAAGGCCTAGATATGTGGGTATCCAGAATGGTTATTCAATTGAAAAATCATGTACATATGGGATGTTGAATGTTGCATGAATAATTCGTTTGAAAATTCATTGCATAATTGTTGAATATTATCATTGTTGTCATGAAACATCAAAGACATAGGGTTGTCATGAACGGTTGTTCATATGAAATTCATGAGGTTTCTATTGACATTAACCTATGTAGAGTTACTACTAGTAAACTGCAATATGGACTATAGGTAAATGACTTTCTGATCCAGGTTCCATGCGGAAACCTTTACAGTGAAGGGAAGTAACTGCTTAACGGCACAGTGAAGTGAAGTAACTGGTAGTTGTGAGGATTTTCTGACCCCAGGTTCAGGACAGATAGCTGCATTTCAGTTCAATTGTGGGGTTGAATATATGAGTACTCTTGGGTAGGATGTTAAACTATAACCATGAGCATGAAAGTTTCATTTGAAATTCATTGACATACAAGATAATCAGAATATTAACATTTGTTCATGAAGTTATTCATTTGAAAATCTAAATAATATAATGTTGAATGTTTCATGAATTTCACAATTGTCATCAGAGGTCATAGACATAGGTTGTCATGAGTTGTTACACTTGCATAACATGAATAATTTTGTTAAATATTATCAATATAGCATGGAGATGTGTTCATTGAAATTCATGAGGAACATTGGTCGTAATGCTCGCATTGCGTTTGATTCGTGGCGAGGGAGGAGGACCCCCCCCCCCTCTCTCCTTTCCCCTGCTGCGACCGTTGGGTCGCTGACATAACACACCCCCCGCTCCCTCGGCCCTTATAACCGACCGCCCTTGCTGCTCCTAGCCACTCGCCTCCTCTCACCCTCCTGGCATAGACACATTTTAAAAGGTATACCCTCCGGATACCTTTTCCCTCACGACCTCATTGAGAGGGGCGCCGAGGGGAAGGCCCTAAAGCGCGGCGAGGCTACCATGGAGGAATATAACCTCGCCCTCCGCATGCTGGAGTCGCACCCTGCCTTCCCCTCAGACTCCCTCCCCGGATTACTGCACCACAACATGACCGTCCTGAGAGACTGTATCGCCCATCCCTGGCCGACCGTACGGCGATACTCCGAGACCATATTCGCTTGGATCGCCGACGGACGGCTACCGGATGGGTGGCGTGACCCAGTCGCCATTAACTCAGTCCGCATGGATGTGATCACAGTCCCTGCGACTGCCTCCGGGGGCGGAACCAGAGCCCTCGCCCCCCCCCCCCCCCCCCCCCCACCCGCGCCCCCACCCGACTCGCCCCCTCCCCACACACCCCCGCCCACCCATGCCGACCCCCGCACACCCTACACCCTCGAAGCCTACGGGATACCCTGCCCCGCCTGGAACAGGGACCCCGCCTCGTGCGACCTCGCCCCCCCTGGAGAGGCGCACGGCGAGCAGGGCGCGAGGAGGAGGCACGCCTGCACATACTGTGCCAACGCACAGCGCATCCTCACCGTCCATAGCGAGGCCGGATTTTGAGTCCGGCGGCGGCGACGCGGCCCCACCCCCGCCCCCATCACCACAGCCAGCACCCACGCCGCACCCACCCCCGCCGCACCCACCCCCACCACCCCCCACCGCCCTGGAAACCCAGAAACCCCAGACCGCACACCGGAAGTCCAAAAACCACTAGGCCGGCGCCAACCGGATGTCCGCCGCAGGGTGCCCCGCCACCAAAACACTCAGCCACCAACACCCGACACCACCCCAACCGCCTCCCTAAACACCCCCGCGGTGCCCGCGCCAACCGCCACCCCTTCATCTCCAAGCCTCTCACATCTCATGCCGGCCCAGATGGCTCCCATCACCCCCCCCCCCCCCCCCCCCCCCGCCAAAGCTCTCGCACCTTCGGCCGGCCCAGATGGCTCCCATCACGCCGCCCCTCACATCTCCGCCGCAACCGCCACCCCCCCAGCCTACCGCCCCCCCCGCACCCGCACCCGCACCAACCGCACCCGTGGCCCCGGCCCCGGCGACACTGCATACATCGGCCGCCTCCCCGGCCTCTGCCCCCCCCCGCCCCCGCCGCCCCCGCCCCGCCCCCTCCGCCCATGCCTTCGCCCGTCCCCTCTCCCACCCCTCCCGCACCTCCTCCCCTACCCCCAGCCCCCCCACCCAGCCCCCCCCCCCCCCCCCCAGCGACCTCGGCGAACCAGTCGCCGAGGTCGTCAACCCAGGCATCCAGGACACCCTCCCCGCCGCCCCCTCCTGCGGCCCCACCCCCACAGCCTACCGCCCCACCCTCCTCTCCATATGGCCCCACCTCTCGGGCACCGCCTGGAGCCGCCACCCAACCTTCTCCCAAGCCTACCACACCCTCCGCGCTGCGGGCCTCCCTAATTTTTTGGCAGCCCGCATCCCCCTCCCCTCAGGCCTACACATCCCCGCATGGCGCACCCGCCTCCGAGACCACCCCGACAAGGACCTTGTCAACCTCCTCGAGTTCGGCTTTCCAGCCTACAAATATTTGGGAACTGAACTGGATGGAACTCTAAATGGGAATAAACAACTAAGTAGATTAAATCAGTCACTGGCAAGGAAACTGAACACCTTCAGAAAAATCAGGGGTTTTATAAGTGAAAAAAACAGCTCTTCTTATGTACAAAACAATGATCCTCCCAATAATTGATTATAATGACCTAATATATGAACTACTCACAAAACAGCAACAAGCAAAGCTTCAAACAGTACAAAATAGGGCACTCAGGACAGTTTACAAAGGCCAAAATCTACACACAGAAGAACTACATGCTAAAGCTGGAATGGACAAACTAGACACAAGGCGCAAAAGGCATCTCTTAGGACTCATGTACAATAGAGCCCAAGACACAATATATACCGACACAAGTATTCACAATACTAGAGCAGCAGATAGCAACCTCTTGAAAATTCCCTATCCAAGGACTAACAAACTCAAAAGAGTACCTATTTATCAGGGAAGCCAACTCTGGAACAAACTCTCTGCCAAAACCAGGAATGCAACAACCTACCTGCAATTTAAATCTACATTAAAGGTTGAGTACCCAACATAGACATACATTAATAAACCTACCTGGATAGACCACAAATGTTGAAAACTAAAATAAATACATAGTCCCACTCCACTCCCTTCCCTCTCCCTCTCTGAAATCCCCCCCTGGCAAAAAGAGTAAAAGAAATAACAACTACCAAAGTATACACACCAGCCTATAACACCTGACTAAATCAATAAAACATATACTACTGACAAAGCTATAGTTGACCCAAGACAATTTAAATGAGTCGTGCAACCATTATTTGCATAATCCAAAATCCATGACTACCTGTATCAGCAAGCCATGCCCACTATATTAATGTCTCCTCACAGGTATGATCATCAAATCACTGATATAGTCTAAAGGTAAATGGCTATTCTCCAGTCTACATGTGCAAAATAAGATCCCCACTATATTTGTAATGCCTCATTTTAACCTACTACTGTCTATATTGTTCATACCATCGCATCGTCTCATCCATAAATAGTTCATATGCACTATAATTGTTAAGGCCGGAAGACCAGCGCCTCAGTGCTGAAAAAAGATGTTATTCAACTGGAATAAAAATTTGAACAAAAAAAAAAAAAAAATAAACCTGCAGCATATGCTGATGGTCACTATGTTGGACTGATAAGGTTCACGATGAACTTTCGCATATGTGACTGGGTCAATGATTTCATAGCAGCAGTGTAATGGACAATGCTAAGTTCACGAGGAGCTAAAGCATATGCTGAGAGGTGCTTGGATCGATGACGTCTAGAATATTGCAATATTAACATTGACATTAAATTGACTTCGCGATATCAGCAATATCAACACGACGCTCAGTTTGTGGAGAACTGTAGCATATGCTGATGGTCACTATGTTCGCAATAAGGTTCACGAGGAACTTTAGCATAGATGACTGAGTCAATGATTTCACTTCAGCAGGCAATGGACAATGTGGAGTTCAAGGAGAACTGGCGCATATGCTGATGGTCATTGGATTGTGTTAGCGATATCAACAGCGGAGACTGGCGTAGTTCACGAAGAACTAGCGCAAAGACAATTTATTCAATCCAAATCCGCCGTTTCGCCGGAGAAACGCCTTAACATCATAGATCGACGTCAACAAAAACAAAACATTCTAATGCTACTACAGTATGGGTTAAACTTGAGTAAGAGCATGTAAATCTATTATTATTTAATAATATAGATATAAGTATTATGATTTTGAAGTTAAAAAAGAACCACTGTCATTGCTTTGTTTACATTATGCTGCCGAGTTAACGCTGTCGTATATGAATTTCTATTGCCGTGATTATATTTGTTAATACTAATATTTGATGCTTTATCTTTGTACAGGAGGTACAAAAAGATATATTGATTCATCTTTTGCCTTTATTTCGACACAAAACGACTTAAAATTGGTGAAATCGAAGATTTTGGTCTAGATTTGCAAGAAAATAGTTCCTAAAACTAGGTCATCGATTCAAACGGCTTAAGCCTTGTTTTCTCATTGGAGTGAGTTCCGTAATGTTAATCCTATGAAGACCTGTCGAGCAACCACGCGTCTACCATCGACGTCCCCAGGTTTCTTCTATTTGACAGTCGGTAAAACAAAAACCTTGTACAAGCGCGTCGATGTTGGAATATTTGACAGCAGATACCAAATCCGATTAAGCACTAATGTAAGATCGGTGCTTTGAGACTGGAATAGAGCGTCGCAAAACCTCTAAATCGTCACAAAGTCAAAAAATGGTCGGATTAAGCTAAGAATGATGGCAAATGAATCAGATGCTTCTTAAGACATCATATTAGATACTAGAATGATGATATAGTATTCGAAGCATATTGGAAATTGACTTTATAAAAGTTTTTTTTTTAGTTTTTTTATTTCGAGTCAGATATACCTTATCCACTAATGCGACTACTAAGACTTAAATTTATTATTGATAGTTAATAGATTGAGATTTAAAGGTGAGAGGACTACAACGTAGTACTGTGCACTTCTTTCTACGCTGCTGGGCAGAAGGTAAGAAGTGGAGGGGCGGAGTACGTTGTAAAACTTTCCGATTATGGCATATGTGAAACTACTATTATAAATTGCAACTTGTCTATATAATGGTAAATGGTGATATATAAAATCCAAAGGCATATGAGGGATATGTGGAGTTGGTAAACTATTACTCATTAGGTATAGAAATTGTATAGTAAAATAGTCTTTGGATGAGTCACCTCATATACCCCCTCCCCCCATGGTGTTATTTATGGATCACTGGCCACCACAAGGCTCTGTAGCCAGCATGACAAGGCCTTGGATACAACAGATTGAACTCTGATTGGTAGATCAACCCATGTGACAACCACCCTCTTGGATTCTAAAAGCTATATATATATAATAAACTAAGCAAGCTCCTTCTGGTTCCTTCTGCACACTCTATCTCTTGCCTTCCTTCTCTATGCTTGCCTGAAGTGATTTCCTATTTAACCTGCCTACACAACCACATCTGCCGGCCGGCGCACTTTACAACACTTTGTGGTACACACACATAACACACTGTGTGTTATACACATGACACCCTGTGTGGTACACACACATAACACACTGTGTGTTACACACATAACACAGTGTGTAGTACACACATAACACACTGTGTGGTACACACACATAACACACTGTGTGTTACACCGATAACACACTGTGTGTTACAAACATAACACACTGTCTGGTACACACACATAACACAGTGTGTGGTACACCCATAACACACTGTGTGTTAAGCTACGGACAGACAGGACGTGGGCGTCGGGCATGCGTCAAGTACAAGTGGGCGTCATGCGGTTCTCACCCACAAATAGGGAAGACACTGGACGCATCTGCCACGCGTCAAAGGTCATATCAGGACACACACATAGCACACTATGCTATGTTACACACACATAACACACTGTGTGTTAATCACACATAACACACTGTGTGGTACACACAAAACACACTGTGTGGTACACACATAACACACTGTGTGGTACACACATAACACACTGTGTGTTACACACACATAACACAATGTGTGGCACACACATAACACACTGTCTGTCGCATACACATATCACACTGTGTGGTACACACACATAACACACTGTGTGTTGCACACACATATCACACTGTGTGCTACAGCCATAGATTGTATGTTATACACATAACACACTGTGGTTACACACATAACAGACCGTGTGGTACACACACATATCACACTGTGTGTTATACACATAACACACTGTGTGGTACATACACATAACACACTGTGTGTTACACACATAACACACTGTGTGGTACACACATAACACACTGTGTGGTACACACATAACACACTGTGTGTTACACACATAGCACACTTTGTGGTACACACAGATAACACAATGTCTGGTACACACATAACACAATGTGTGTTACACACAGAAGACACTGTGTGGTACACACACATAACACAATGTGCGGTACACACATAACACACTGTGTGTCGCACACACATATCACACTGTGTGGTACACACACATAACACACTGTGTGTTGCACACATATATCACACTGTGTGCTACACACATAACAGAATGTGTGTTATACACATAACACACTGTGTGTTACACACATAACAGACTGTGTGGTACACGCACATAAAACTGTGTGCACATAACACACTGTGTGGTACACACACATAAAACACTGTGTGTTACACACATAACACACTGTGTGGTACACACATAACAGGTTGGAGAGCTTACCTCGATCGGGCTATGGTGGTTACATACTTCATTCGAGCCCCGGTTCAATTTCCAAGGTCGAATTTTATATAGGATTAGTTAGCAGGTTCAAAAATATGGTTATGGCACACTGAGTTTTGGGAAGTTTACATGTTGGAATACATCACTATGAAGCCAAAAATTATATTTAATTTCCTGGATTTTCATAGGACATTTAGTTGGGACCGGATTGAGTAAATTAACAGTGAATATTAGGAAATAATTCAGTAGTTACATGGCTACAGGACAGAACTGCCCATGTTATAACTGTGATGGTATAGCCAGTAATCCCAAACAATAGAGGAACCTCCAGCCAACAATAGGGGTATTTGCTGGTCTGTGGCCCACTCATATACTTCCACTTGCCACTGGGGGAGGTCCTGTGGGGACTGTTGTGCATCATGTAGATATATTTTTTGCATACCAATATATATATGCATAATATATAATTCACTGTGATTATGCATCTGATACATAATCACCACAAAGATGCTGGTACAACATTAAGAAAAACCTACCTTAAATATTATTGTATTTGATTTATTTTATTGTTGTGACAGCATATATACATATATACACAAATACATATCCACACATATACATATATTAATAAACACTTTATCGATTTAAAACGATATGCATAGCCTCTCAGCTTTCCAGTTCCGAGCCTCCCTCCACCACATCCCACATATTTGAATAGAAGTAAAAAGTAATAAACAAAATTAAAATAAATCAAATAAAAATGCCAACCACTCAGCAAATATATGTTTATATATCGATACAATACAACCCCGTTAAACCATGTTCGGCTAAACCAAACGATCAGTTAATCCTAACTTTTTTGGGTGGGCCGCAAAATACTACCATTTACCATATAAAATAGTTACTTAAACCAAAGTCGTGTAATCCAAATTATCAGTTAGTCGGGTCGGGTAAATTCGGGACGGGTAAAGTTGTGTCGGCTAAAGTGGGGTCTGGTAAAGTTTGGGTTCGGTAAAGTCGGGTCCGGTAAAGTCGGGTCCGGTAAAGTCGGATCCGGTAAAGTCGGGTCCGGTAAAGTCGGGTCCGGTAAAGTCGGGTCCGGTAAAGTCGGGTCTGGTAAAGTCGGGTCCGGTAAAGTCGGGTCCGGTAAAGTCGGGTCCGGTAAAGTCAGGTCCGGGAAAGTCGGGTCCGGTAATGTCAGGTCTGGTAAAGTCGGGTCTGGTAAAGTTGGGTCCAGTAAAGTCAGGTTGGATAAAGTCAGGTCGAGCAAAAGAGAGTCGGGCAAAGGAGAGTCGGGTAAAGTAGAGTCGGGTAAAGTCAGGTCGGGTAAAGTCAGGTCGAGTAACGTCAAGTATTATTGCCATTTTTATCATTATATATTTGTTATTATTATCATTGTTATTATCATTATTATTATCATTGTTATTATCATTATTATTGTCATTATTATTACCGTATTATTTGAATTATTATTGGCATTATTTTTAGATTTACATATACATGTATGTATACATATAATATATATATACACATATAGATATAAATATACATATACACATACATATGTGTATACATATAAATATACACATACCTATGTGTATATACATATATAAATATTACACATGCACCTATGTGTATATATGTCTATATATACATGCATTCACATCTACATATATGTATACATATATACATATGGAGACCTATATATATATATAACTACATAATTATATATATATATATATATATATATATGTGAATACATACTGTATTTAGAGATGACTGCATTACATAATGTAGAGTGGTCCTCCATTTGTCACTGGTAAGTTAACCCATGTGTAGTCTGTTTCACTCTCAGACTTATTGCAAGGGGCCTAAGCCCTGACACTTTAACACTCAGATGTTAACCAAAAACTGCCAAGGAAAGCTTTCACACCTCAGGTTGCCAATGGTTCTCTGGGCTGCACCTCCACTGACAGCTGAGCTCACTGAGTGTGAATGTGTCAGAGCTTATGCCCTTTGAATAGGTGTGAGAGTGGATTGGATTTGGTTTATAAGGGTCTGTGCCACAGTGCACTGCCCACACATATTTCTGAAGGCACACACTACACAACAGTCAACTTGCTACTTGCAAATGGATTACCATTGTGAAGGATCTGGCACAGTCATCCTTACATTTAGGAACACTGGTAAGTTACTCTTCATATGATATTGCAATATTATTTATATATTATATATAATACATACATATGTATGTGTATATATGTATATATACATATAACTTTAAAAGTATTTGTATGTGTACATGTATAATCAAAAATAAATTAAATATAAATGGAATATTATTTAGGGTAATGGCAGTGTTTGGTTAAAATCTGAGTGTGAAAGTGTCAAGAGCTTAGGCCCCTTGCATTGCTGCAATAAGTCTGATAGTGACACAGACTACATATGGATTAACTTAGCAGTGACGAATGGAGGACCATGTGATGCAGTCATCTCTAAATACAATATGTATTTATATGCATATATATAGAGTCATGTATGTATGTCTGCATATGTATATATAGATGTATATGTATGTATATGTATGTATATATGTGTATATGTATGTTAATATATATGTATATGTATGTATGTGTATGCATATGTATGTATATGTATAACATTTATAATAGGCATAGGGGGTTTTGGTTTGGGGGGGGGGAGAGGAGATGGCAGCCTATCGGCACTGGGAATCCTGGCTTCCCGGCACCAGGGTTCCCGGCCTCCCGGTGCCGAGACTCCCGGCACTAGGCCTCAATTCAGAAAATATAAATATAAATAAACCGACAAGAAAATAAATGAAATATAAATGCAATAATATACAGGGTAAGTTTTTATTAATTTTGCTGTACCATCAAGAAATGCCATATTCATGGGGATTATGCATCAGATAATTGTATGTCTATGTATGTATATGTATGGATATGTATGTATATGGATGTGTATGTATATGTATGTCTATGTATATATATATGTATGTATATGTATATCCATTCATTCAATTCTTTATTTCAGACTCATGACTATGGTAGTTACATAATTTGGTCCATAGTAGGTAGATATACAAATGGATGTGAATAGGATATAAGTAATAGTATGTATGTATATATATATATGTATGTATATGTGTATGTACATGTATGTACATATATGTATATGTATGTGTATGTGTGTATATTAATGTATATGTATATGTATGTATAGGTAGGTATAGGTATATGTATAGCATTTATAATAGGCATACAGGGTTCGTGTCCGGGGTGGGAGGAGACGGCAGCCTCTCGGCGCAAGGAATCCCGGCTTCCCAGCGCCAGGGTTCCCGGCCTCCCGGCGCCGAGACTCCCGGCACCAGGCCTCAATTCTAATAATATAAATAAAAATAAAATGTGATAACCAACAATAAAATAAATGCAATAATATACAAGGTGAGTTTAATGTTAATGTTGCTGTAACAGCAAGAATTGCCATATTCGTGGGGATTATGCATCAGATGCATAATTACAGTGTTATTTATTAGCAGAGCTTACTGGCCTCCCATCCCCAGGCCTTCCGGCACCGGCCTTCCCTTAAATAATATGAATAGAAATAAAAAGTGATAACCAACAATAAAATAAATCAAATACAATAATATTTAAGGTACGTTTTTCTAATTGTTGTACCAGCAAGACAAGTCATATTTTTGGTGATTATGCATCACAGTGAAGTATTTCTTATGCATATATATATATTGGTATGCAAAAAATATATCTAAATGATGTACAACAGTCCCCACAGGACCTCCCCCAGTGGCAAGTGGAAGTATATGAGTGGGCCACAGACCAGCATATACCCCATTGTTGACTGGAGGTTCCTCTATTGTTTGGGATTAATGGCTATACCAACACAGTACTGTCATGGGCAGTTTTGTCCTGTAGACATGTGTTGTAACTCCTGAATTATTTCCTAATATTCACTGTTAATTTACTCAATCCGGTCCCAACTAAATGTCCTACGAATATTCAGGAAATTCGATATAATATTTTGCTTTCTAGTGATGTATTCCAATATGAAAACTTCCCAAAACTCAGTGTTCCACAACCATATTTGTGAACCTGCACCTTAATCTTATATGAAAATTGACCTTGGAAATTGAACCGGCACTCGAATTAGGTACATTTACCACCGTAGCCCGAACGAGGTAAGCTCTCCAACCTGCGTAACACACTGTGTGGTACACACACATAACACACTGTGTGGTATATAGTATAGTTAGACGAATCTTACCTTGGTACAGATGATGGATAACTCTTGTTTTCCTGAGGTACAAGCCTCGGATAGTCGTGGACTAGGGAGAAGGAAGCAACATCCGGTACAGCAATCTTCACCTAATTATTCAGGATAAAAATGAGCTTAATGATTGGAACTCCTCATGTTTTCTTTTTGGCACAAGCAAACATAATAGTCGTGGCAGGGTGAGGTGGGTGGGCCCTAGTCCACGACTATCCAAGGCTTGTACCTCGGGAAAACAAGAGTTATCCATCATCTGTACCAAGGTAAGATTCGTCTAACTATACTATTTTACCTTGGTACAACGCCTCGGCTACTTGAGGCCGAGGGAGACTTTACGTAGCCTCATTTTTATCCTCTATTATCTGATAAACATAGTAATTTTTCAGTTGTAAATTCCAATTTTGTAAATTCTCACATCTTCTTAGTTGGTGAGTAGGCGGGTTACAACCCCGCCCGTCTTTTCTAGTTGTTTGTTGCCATATTTAGCCAATGACCTTGCCATCTTGCAGCCGGCATATGCCAGGATTCTCTTCAATGAGATTCCCAATTGTCTCATTTTCGAGACCATAGCACCTCTTGTAAAGTGCAAAGCGTAGCGTCCTATGTCAAAGCCTGCTGACTTGAGCACGTGAATCGTCCAACTGGCGATCGTGTCTCTTATGTGGCTTTATGAAGCTTACCAAAAGCTGTCTGGAATTATGTATTCCTTTTATCTTGGATATATAAGCCCTAATGACTGACACTACACACAGTTTCCTGTCATGTGGGAACCCACTACAAATGAATCGAGGAGACGAGATCATCTGTACTGTTTGATTTTAAAAGGTTTCCAAATCAAACGTGGCCTCCTTGTCATCAATGTTTAGGCCAGTAAGTAAAAAGGTCAACAATTACTTGGGCCCTATGACCGGTTACCCAAAGTAACAATACAGCTAATTTTTAGCCTAGCTGTTTAATCTATAGATGTCCATAACTAGACCATTTTCAAGAAAACTTAAATACCCCTGAGACATTCCAAAACCTATTATACTATGGTTTAGGAGGGTTTCTTTCATATAATGACCTCCTGAAACACTGAAGAACTTTGTGTTTCCCAATTAATTCTCTGTCAATCCTTGGTAGGATGACCGAAAGAGCTCATCGAGCTGCATTAATGGCTCTATAACCCAATCCATCATCCTGCATCATTCGTAAGAAGCGGACTACCTGGGCAAGGGATGGTTCCATTGGCTTAACTTTATGTATTTAAACAAAAAATGCCTTATTTTGTGGATGGCATAAAACTGATTTATGTAACTTGTTATTCTTTCTTGATTCCAACAAATCAATTTATTGAACCAATATCATCATTTAATGACGAGTCCAAATAATCATGCTGAGAACCTTTCTCTAAACCAAAGTGTCATGAATATGTGTTCTGAAAGGAATGCCAGAAGGTGTGTTGTAACACATCCCCATGAATCATTAATGCTTAAAAGTCTTTCCCTTACGTGTAGGAAAAATATAAAGTCCTTAGCTGCTAGGGCTAATACTCCCATAGGACTAATACTCGCTGCATGTCCCAATCAGGGACTATCAAGGCCCTCCTTGCTACTCTGCCGATTAGGCTGAATGTTTAAGAAAATGTAATAACATTTATTTTCCCCCCAAATCAAAGAGACTACATCCACTTGCCAAATATCTTGCTCTGGATGCCATGAACAACTTTATAAAATGTTATTATTTCATGATGCCAACTAATTATATGTGGCTTCCCCAATTTCAATTTCGCTCTCTTATTATATGAGTTGAACATACCTGTGCCTCACTCTTCATGAGTGAAAAAACAACAGTTTGTAAAGAAGGGAGAAGCACAAGCTAAACCACTTGGTAAACAAGTAAATTCATATAGTTGTTCATTCGAAATAAACCTTACAAAAGTTTGGTCTGTTTCATAAGTTGATCAGTAACTGCCTGTTGATCAGTTACTCGACTGTGACTGGGCCATAATGAATGAATCACCAATGTATGGAAACAATACAGTTATTTTTTTTGTTTTTACCTCCTGGAAAAACTGTTTCCGTGCCATTTGAGTTTGCATTGCAAGCTCTACTTGTTCTCTTCTGAGATTTAGCTGAGGGCATTTGCTCCAGCTTCATGAGCCACTTTTCTAGCCCAGCAGAGCCAGAATCTGGCCTGCTTTCCTCCCCTAACACTGTGTGTACCAGGGAGGCTTAAACCCTCACCTCCGGTGACGAGTAATTATCATCAGAAATAGGAGCCTCGGTCTTACTGACCATCATAGGCAACTAACCCTTAAATCCAAGATCTGTAACGATCAAAGAAAATTAGAGTGCTCAACCAACTATTTGTTTGTTGTTTTTCGTCCTAGAAAATCTATAATCATATCCAGACAGGTACCATTTGTAAAAGTACATACCCATAGCTAATAATGGCCAAAGTACCTCTCAGGCCAGACACCCTGTAACCATCAACAGAAAGTTTGAGTGTGGCCAACCAACTAATTGTTTTTATTTACATCCTAGAACATCTAAGCTCATATCAGGATGGACATGATGTGGCTTCAGCCAACATCTGTCTCCGCTCGTTAAACGTAATCTCGGTGGGTTAAACGTAAAGTGGCTTCAGCCAACAATGCTCTCTGTATGTCAACGAGCGGCATAACGTGATGTGGCTTCAGCCAACATCGCTCTCCGCTCGGCTTAAACGTGACGTGGCTACAGCCAACATCACCCTCTGTTTGGTAACGGACAGCCTAAACGGGATGTGGCTTCAGCCAACATCGCTCTCTGTTTGGTAACAGGCGGCCTAACCGGGATGTAGCATCAGCCAACATCGCCATCCGTTTGGTAACGTGCGGCCTAATCGTGATGTAATTTCAACCCAGATCACTCCCCGTTCTTAACGGGCTATATAAACTGATGTAGTCGCAACCATCATTGCTCTCCGCTTGGTCATGGGCGGGCTACCGTGATGAGGCTTCAGCCAACATCGCCCTCCATTTAGTAACGGACGGCCTAAACAGGATGTGGATTCAGCCAACATCGCTCTCCGTTTGGTAGCAGGTGCCAAAATGGGATGTGGCTTCAGCCAACATCACCCTCCGGTTAGTAACAGGCGGCCTAAATGGGATGTGGCTTCAGCCAACATCGCTCTCCGATTTTAACGGGCTACATAACCTGATGTGGTCACAACCATCATCGCTTCCCGCTCGGTCAGGGCAGGTTACCGTGATGAGGCTTCAGCCAACCTCGCACTTCGTTTCGCAACGGACGGCATAACCGTAATACGGCTCCAGCCATCACCGCTCACCATTGGGCAATGGGCGGCTTAACGTGATGTGGCTTTCGTCAACATCACTCTCCGTTCGGTCACGGGCGGCAATTACTGGTGTTGGAGAACGTATTTACACCGTTCCAACACAGGCGTGTAAGCTAATGTGTAATGTCATAGGGTAACAGTATGGAAGCCGAAACCAAACGAGGGGTAGGGACCAGTATATCGGTATCCTCCCACACTCTCTGTTCCGTACACTTCTCCCTCCTGCGGCTACTGCGCCAGCAAGTTGGAGAAAATGCTACGAAACTCGGAGGTACGCCTTAAAAAAGTGGGGAATCCATGAAAGAAACCCAGGATTAATTTCCAACGTGAATCCATAAAAGAAACCGAGGAAAAATCCAAACGAGATGAGGCTCCAGCCAACATCGCTCTCCATTCGGCAACGGGCAGCTTGTTGAACCAAAAACTTTACCTGTGATGTGGCAACCACCAACATCTACATACATAATTTTAATTATAAATTAATTCCATAAAAATCGAAAAACGTCACTAAATGCACCATTAATTCGATTAATATTCATATAACAAACATATCTTCACAAGAAATGCGTATCCTCCTGTATTCTTGGGTTTAAACTCATAAGAATTACCGCTAAAACAATAGCGATAATCAGGTCGAGCAACCGACCAGCAATAACCAACACGGCGATGTCAACTTTACCGTACCGGCTCCCGAATCGGTTTAACTCCAATAAATTCTTTAATATATGCGTCAATATTCTAATATTCATAGAATATTGTTCTCCACAAGCAATACGTATTCTCCTGTATTCTTGGGTTTAACCGCTAAACAACAAATAGCGATAATCAGGTCGAGCAACCGACCAGCAATAACCAACACCAGCAATAACCAACTCTACCGTACCGGCTCCCGAATCAGTTTATTCTAATATTCATACACCATCGCTACTCCGCTTCACGGCCATCTCGAATCGTCTGAAAACAAGCCAAAACTATGTCTTAGAACGAGTTCGAGTCGCATCTGACCAAAGGACAGAGCTATAAGGTGATATAAGCACTGACTAGGGTATTAAATCCGTATTTACACCGGTTTAATCCAGGCGTGTAAGCTAAATTCAGGTCGAAAGTACGACGGCTGGCTATGCCAAGCCCTCTACCAACGCCGGGGTAGGGACCAGTGTAGGTGCCTCCCACTCTCTCTGTGTCACACACTTCTCCTTCCTGTGGCTACTACACCAACAAGCTGGAGAAAATGCTATGGCACTCGGAGGTACGCCTAACCTCGAGAAATCTATCAATATTGATGCTTAAGGCATCGATTTCCCGATACTAAATAATCGAAGATCGACTCCAGTAAATGCGCTCTCCGTTGGGCAATGGGCGGCAAAAACAAATGGCGGTGTTGTCATACTACGCACCGGCAAATACACGCACAAATTACTCCATAAAACGACAAAAAGCCGTAAAAAACTCTAATCAAAGTGACAAAATTGTGCGTGAAACATAAATACACGTATATACCAAGTTATAAACGCGTACTCACTCGTTAACTCGTATGTTTCTGGTAAAAACTGCTCATACACCTCGTAGCGTCCTGTCGTTAGGAGTGGAATATGCTAATTGCTGTACCGGATGTTGCTTCCTTCTCCCTTGGCCTCGAGTAGCCGAGGCGTTGTACCGAGGTAAAACACATAGCACACTGTGTGGTACACCCGCATAACACACTGTGTGTTACACACACATAACACACTGTCTGTTACACACATAGCACACTGTGTGGTACACCCACATAACACACTGTGTGCTACACACATAACACACTGTGTGTTACACACATAAGACACTGTGTGGTACTCACACATAACACACTGTATGGTACACACATAACTCACTGTGTGGTACTCACATAACACACTGTGTGGTACACACACATAACACACTGTGTGGTACACACACATAACACACTGCGTGTTACACACATAACAGACTGTGTGTTACAACATAACACTGTGTGGTACACAGACATAAAACACTGTGTGTTACACTCATAACACACTGTGTGGTACACACACATAATACACTGTGTGTTACACATATAACACACTGTGTGGTACACACATCACACACTGGTTGGCACACACACATAACACACTGTGTGTTACACACATAACACACTGTGTGTTACACACACATAACACAGTGTGGTACCCACATAACACACTGTGTGGTACACACACACATAACACACTGTGTGGTACACAGGATAATAATAATAATAATAATAATAATAATAACACACTGTGTGTTACTCACACATAACACACTGTGTGTTACACACACATAACACACTGTGTGTTACACACATAACATGCTGTTTGTTACACACACATAACACAGTGTGTGGGAAACGCATAACACACTGGGTGGTACACACATAACACACTGTGTGTTACACACATAACACACTGTGTGGTACACACACATAACACACTGTGTTACACATATAATATACTGTGTGGTACACACACTTAACACACTGTGTGTTACACACATAATACACTGTGTGGTATACACATAACACACTGTTTGTTACACATATCACAGTGTGTGTTGCACATACATAGCACACTGTGTGGTACACACACATAAGACACTGTGTGTTAAACACATAACACTCTGCGTCTTACACAAACATAACACACTGTGTGTTACACACACATAACACACTGTGTGTTACACACATAACACACTGTGTGTTACACACATAACACACTGTGTCTTACACACACATAACACACTGTGTGGTACACACACATAACACACTGTGTGGTAGACACATAAGACACTGTGTGGTACACACATAACACACTGTGTGTTACACACATAACACACTGTGTGGTACACACACATAACACACTGTGTGATACACACACATAACACACTGTGTGTTGCACACACATGGCACACTGTGGTACACACACATAACAAACTGTGTGCTACACACATAACACACTGTGTGGTAGACACACATAACACACTGTGTGGTAGACACACAGTGTGGTACACATAACACACTGTTTGGTAGACACATAACACACTGTGTGCTACACACACATAACACACTGATTGTTACACATATCACAGTGTGTGTTGCACATACATAGCACACTGTGTCGTACACACACATAAGACACTGTGTGTTAGACATATAACACTCTGCGTCTTACACAAACATAACACACTGTGTGTTACACACACATAACACACTGTGTGTTACACACACATAACACACTGTGTGTTACATACACATAACACACTGTGTGGTACACACATAACACACTGTGTGTTACACACATAACACACTGTGTGGTACACACAGATAACACACTGTGTGGTACACACATAACACATTGTGTGGTACACACACATAATACACTGTGTTTTACGCACATAACACACTGCGGGGTATACACACATAACACACTTTGTATTACACACCTAACACACTGTGTGGTACACACACAAAACACACTGTGTGGTACACACATAACATACTGTCTGGTACACACACATAACACACTGGGTGTTACACACATAACACACTGTGTGGTACACACATAACCCACTGTGTGGTACACACATAACACACTGTGTGGTACACACACATAACACACTGTGTGTTACACACACATAACACACTGTGTGTTGCACACACATGGCACACTGTGGTACACACAGATAACAGACTTTGTGGTACAGACATAACACACTGTGTGGTACACACACATAACACACTGTGTGTTAGACACATAAGACACTGTGTGGTACACACACAAAACACACTGTGTGGTACACACATAACACATTGTGTTACAGATAACACACTGTGTGGTACACACACATACAACACTGTTTGTTACACATATCACAGTGTGTGTTGCACATACATAGCACACTGTGTCATACACACACATAAGACACTGTGTGTTAAACACATAACACTCTGCGTCTTACACAAACATAACACACTGTGTGTTACACACACATAGCACACTGTGTGTTACACACACATAACACACTGTGTTACACACACATAACACACTGTGTGGTACACACATAACACACTGTGTGTTACACACATAACACACTGTGTGGTACACACACATAACACACTGTGTGGTACACACATAACACACTGTGTGGTACACACACATAATACACTGTGTGTTACACACATAACACACTGCGGGGTATACACACATAACACACTTTGTATTCCACACCTAACACACTGTGTAGTACACACACATAACACACTGTGTGTTACACAAATAACACACTGTGTGGTACACACATAACGTACTGTCTGGTACACACACATAACACACTGTGTGTTACACACATAACACACTGTGTGTTACACACACATAACAGACTGTGTGGTACGCACACATAACACACTGTGTGGTACACACATAACACACTGTGTGGTAGCCACACATAACACTGTGGGTTACACCCATAACACACTGTGTTGTACACACACATAACACACTGGGTGTTACACCCATAACACACTGTGTGTTACACCCATAACACCCTCTGTGTTGCACACACATGACCCACTGTGTGTTACACACATAATACACTGTGTGGTACACACACATAACACACTGTGTGTTACACGCATATAACCCACTGTGTGGTACACACACATTACACACTGTCTGGAACACACACTTAACACACTGTGTGGTGCACACATAGCACGCTGTACACACTGTGTGGTCGGGCAAAATCAGGCAAAGTCAGGCAAAGTCGAGCAAAGTTGGGCAAACTCAACCAAAGTCGGGCAAAGTCAGGCAAAGTCAGGCAAAGTCGGGCAAATTCAGTCAAAAGCCACGCGTCACCATGCATCAAGCGTAAAAAATCGCTCCAAAAGCGATTTGTGACGCACACGCGACGCACGCATGAGAACCGCACGCACCAGTGTGTTTGGGTTCTCTTTATTACATACATTTTGATTTTTAACACACTCGCGACGCTTGACGCACATGCCAGTTACATGTTCAGTGTGTTCGCAGCTTAATACTTTTAGTAACAAACAGGATGCGCATGCAGTCACTATTACAATAGATAGTAGTTTCATTTATGTATTAAGGAATTGTACTGTACGGCATACTGAGCATGTAATCGAAAATAGGTATATATATATTTTTTTGTATTTCTTTACAAAAGGGAAAAAGCAAAAAAAGTGTTTAAAGACAATTCTAAACCCATGCAATACATATTCACTGAATGCATGATACTTATATTGGACTAGATCTGTACACAGTTACTACTACAGCTGATACTTCATTTATAAAATGTATAATACTTTTAGTAACAAACTGGATGCGCATGCAGTCACGATTACAATAGATAGTAGTTTCATTTATATATTAAGGAGTTGTACTGCACGGCCGGAAGACCAGTGCTCTTGCGCTGACAAGAGATATTATTCGATGAATAAATACTTGAACCAAAAAAAAAAACCAAAAAAGAGGTCTGACCGGTTCTGACCCCGTGACCCCAAACTTGACCTTGACTTTGACCCTGAAACCGGTTCTGACCGGTTCTAAACTGGACCAAACCGGTTCTAACCCCGTGACCCCAAACTTGACCTGACCTTAACCCCAACCTTGAACCCGATCTTGACCCCGACCTTGACCCTGAAACCGGTTCTGACTGGTTCTAACCGGTTCTGACCCCTGACCCCTAAACTTGACCCCAAACTTGACCTTGACCCCGATCTTGACTCTGACACCGGTTCTGACCGGTTCTAAACTGGACCAAACCGGTTCTGATCGGTTCTGACCATGTGATCCCAAAGTTGACCCCGACCTTGACCGTGACCCTGAAACCGGATCTGCAGGTTTTGGCCATTTCAATCAGCATACACTTATTATTTAAATAATATATGTCACGGTCGTCACAGTTTTGTATTTCCTTGTTGCTGCACCGATTCGATAAATGTCCGGCAAATGTCTCATTCCGTGATCAGACATGAGACGCCCCCCCCCCCTCCCCCGAGGAGGTGAAACCAGACAGCCTGTAGCATTCACCGATTCAAATTGCTGATGGTTGGGGTTAGGGTTAGGGTTGGAGTCAGCGGAGGGTGGAGGGTTACGGCTAATTGTTTGCATGTTGCAACGCAGAGATCAAGGTCAGCACCAGGGTTAGGGTCAAGGTCAGGGCTAGGGTTAGGGTTAGGATTAGGCCGAAAGGCGAGCAGTACGACACAACCTTTTTATTTCAGCAAGCCAGCAGTAGGCCCACCAAGCAAAACAAAAATCACACTTTATTTTCTTTATCTGAAGCAACTGATTTCCATTTAAAAGAATATTAAATAGATGTCATTTAGATATAGCTAAATGACATCTAAACTGGGTCTCCCCAGTATTCACGATGGCACGAATCAGGAGCGCCTGCAGCTTGAAAATTTCCTCTCAAAGCACCCACAATTTTCAACGACTGCAAAGCACCCAAAATGCACGCACAAATTCAATACTGCATATTTAAATCCTTTCAAAGTTCATTGGTTTTATATTTAGGGTTGACTCCTGGTCGACACAAAGGGTTGACCCAACTGAATGCAATATCCCTTAATATATCGACGCAATATCCCTTAAAAAAGACAACCCCACACGGACACACAAAAAGCCCCGTAAATGCCGGGACTGTCCCGGTAACAGATGTAGGATGACGCATCCACGAGCAAAAAAACACGGTACATTTTTTGTCGGCAGTATTCTTTTTCTGTTCGTTCTTAATCAGCGGACAAAATGTCATAGCAGCAAAGGAGCCCACACATCATTATTGGCACGTTCCACCGATGTAACGCGACTTGCGTCAGTACTGACTAATTAGTGGCATCTATTCCGAGTCTGGCACCGAGCCTCAGCCAGACTCGGAATTCACGCCAAAGTAGGAAGCTAGAATGCAAATACTTTTTTTTTAAACTTACTTTTACATAAGTTTGGAGGTAAACTAATTAACTCCGAAAATGTTAATTTTGTTTTCAGTAAATTTCCCAAAGCCTGTGTTGAGCCAGGTAGGAGACTAAAACCATAGGTCACTTTCCGTAATTGCCAGTCGGGTGATTTTATATTTCAATGGAAAACAATTTCCTAGATTACGAATGGAAAACAAGTGAGCATGAGCATGTAATAATCTTTTATTCACCTCGTTGTGGTAATTAATCTGTGTACAAAATGTTTTGATGTACAAATGGTAATGAACATAGCTGCTATAAATATGTTGTTAATCTATAACATGATTGACGTTGAAATGAGTATGGCAACAAAACACACACGATGTAACGTGACAATATACTGATGAATGAATCAGTTGGAATCAGTTTCCCATACCAAATTCTACCTCTGAGAATATATATATATATATATATATATATATATTTATATATATATATATATATATATATCACAGTTTCTTTATCAAGCATGTACAATTCAGGATATCAGTAATCTGCGGGAATGTTCAACAATTAAAAGCTATCAGTGCTTAGTTGAGAGACGTGATGTTATAGATGCTGTGCGCACACTCGCCACCCAGCACGCCGTACGTGTTCTCAGTGACGGGTCGGCGCGTACTGAGCGTACAGTAGTCGTCGTGCGTGTCGACCCTCGGGGCGTGCAGTGTCGACAGGTCACTGGGACGCGGCATTTCGTACACATGTGACACGTCGGCGTCCTCACCCCGTCGGTCCGCCCCGACCGACGCGTACAGCGGCTGGTACTGGTCAGCCTCCCGAGCCTTGTCACTCGACTGCTCTGATCGAAAGTCAATTGGCTTCTCCAGGTGTGATGTTGCCGTGGCGTTTACGGTATGTTGATTCTCTGAACGACGTGCACGTACGTAATGGATGGTGAGGGTTAGGATGCCAGCGCCGAAGAGAAGTACGAATGTAAGCCCGACGCAGACAACGATGAAGAAGCCTGTCTCCGATGCTGCAGCGATTGAGTCAGCTATAGGCAGACCTTCAACTTTGTAGCGCAGCATGTAGTGGTGGGCGTGTGCCGACCCCATGACCAGCGTGATATCAATGATGTTTGTCTTGGAACTGTAGATGTGTTGGTTGGTTTTCAAAACTCCTCCGCAGATTTTCACTGGGGCTGTAGTGCCATCCTCGGACACTGAGCCGTATGGGAGGCACTCGTGAGAGGCCATATTCAGGGCGGCTTCATTGTTGTAGAAGTCGTAGAGGTAGAGCTTGATAATCTGACCAGGCTGCGCAAGGATGCGGTGATGGCACACTGTCTTTAGGTCGGTGATTTTAGTTGGTGGTTTTGAGATGTACCCAGAAAGGCCCGTCAGAGCCTGCTGGTCACAGTTCGCACTATTGTGCTTGGCAACGTTAACACAGTCATAATCAGCTTCAAGATATGTGACTAAGTCTTTAGGGCACGGGGTGGCTGCAAACATGGTAGGATCAGGAACTGGGACACTGCAGTGTTGATGGCCTGAGCACCGAATGTGCATGATGTCTGTGACATCAGCAGAACACCCAACAAAGTAGTTGCGAGGCTGGCAGCGGCCAAGACGCATACGACCATAGTTGGCTTTTTTCATCAGAATTACTTCATCTTTCTGACACTTCGCTTCAAAAGTCTCCCACTGACAGATATCTTTCATACCTGTGGAAGGAGAAAATCGAAAAGTGTTATCAAATAACATTCATGAAGAATCAATAGAAGGGAAATTGTTTGGAATTGTGTGGTAAGTAAAGCTGAGATGCTGCGCCCCGTCACCGAAAAATGTCTAGATTACCCATGTGAAAACATAACATAATGAAGCGTTTTTACAGGAGATTTCATTTGCCTTTAACAATGCTCGGATTATTTCATATGGAATGCAATGGAAGTGGCCCTTCTTTGGTTGGCGAACTATGATGTTGGAATCCATTGATGTCAACGATGATGATGATAACAATGACAGCAATAATACTGTCTGAAATGAGTATGTGTGTGCGCGCGGGTGTGTGAATGTGTGTGTGTGTAAGTAAGGAAAACTGAACTTGCCCAGACCCGGGATTGAACCGAGGACCGTTAGATCTTCACTCTACTGTTCTCCCAACTGAGCTATCGAGGCTACGTGTTAGTTTTCCATTGCACTGTGCCTATGCGGGTGCAACCTCAGTGCATATCCTCCCCTCCCACCCATCCTCCCTCCCTCACCCCACGTGTTCACTCCCCCTCCCACTTCACATCCAGATGGGGTGGTTTTCTTTTGTGTGTGGATATTTTTTTTTGGTGGGGGGGGGGGTTGTTTTTTAAAGTCTCACAGACCCGACAAGCTATATAAGCTTTTCCATTGATACCTCCACCGCCACTGTTCCTCTCAGTCGCTATCATGGCTTTCATGCAGACAGGGTTTTTGAAGCGCTCAGTGCCAATGACTGAGTCTATAGCAGCAGCAGCAGTAGCAGTAGCAGCAACAGCAACGAGTAAACCAGTGGGGGGAAAAAAGAGTTTATACTTCTCCGATACAGATGGAGAAGAACTTGAGGAAGGATTTGAGGAGGAAATGTCAATTATTGACTCCTCTCCGATTGAAAACATCGATTTCATTAAGAGACGGAGAAGTGAGGAGAAGCAGGAGAAAACTGGAAGTCAATCAAAGGAGAGTGAGAATGACAGTGAGAACGAGAAGGAGTTGAATTTCATTTCACACTCCAAGTTGTCTTCTTTTCCACATATTTTGAATCCAGATTTTAGTGCCAAAGTAAGTGAGCCTTACCTGCTGCAGTGACTGTGGCGGTGAATGCGATGGCCATGATGACATTGCACAACTGAGTGGCGGCCATTGTGTATTAGGACCTGCTTTGAGAACTATTGGTGACTTTCTAATGCTGCTGTTCTCACTCCTGCTGTGCCCTGGAAGTTAAAGCGGGGCTGGCTGCTTCCTGGTAGGGCTGTGATGTCAGGTGCGGTTGCCGTATCAACAGGATCTGACCAGAGGAGGTGGCAGGTTGAGCTCTTATAGCCGGGCCGACTGTTGGAGGTGACGTTGGAGGATTCCCACTCATATGTGGCTAAAATAGCCATCAATAGAAAGGAAGCGTCCACTCTAAATATCAAGTATCGAGTGCGTTTTTACGGCCCTATTTCTGGTCGTGGTATTTCACCGCGTGCTACAATGACGTAGAGGCGGGCTCTGTTAACCGAAAGGTCGAAGGGAACTTAGACAGGAAGTCAACTGCTGAGCTAGCCCCCAATGCGAGTTAGTAAAAGCATACCGACTATTTCACCACAAATGTGCCCGCATTCACATGCATAAAATATTTGTAAAAAGAAAGAAAAACAAATTAATGGTACTCAGCAGCATTGTTGATGATCCGGTTCAATATATGACGTAAATCGATCTGTGGGTCAGGATCCTGTAAGCAGGCCCGAGAGCCTCACAGACAATCGTGAAAAAAACCTTGGGGACACCGCAAAAACCCGCCACAGATTTAAGAATAATTACGTAAGTAAATGTCAAATCACCAAACGATAGACCTAAATAACCCCCCCATTGTCTGTGGTCGTCTGACCGACTCTTTTTTTGTCTATTTGAGTTATTTAATTATCTCCCTCTGACTCAAGGAGCCTCAGAAGAATCAGAAATGTGAGCTACCCTAATTGCTGCTTCACTTAGGCGCCAACGTTCCGAGGTGAATGTTAGAGACTTTGCGAGTAGCAAAGGGCAAGTCATTGCGGGACTGTGGCGAGAATGGAATTCATTATCGATCAGTTTTAGAGTTATTAATTTAATACTTTCCACCTGCACACACGAGGGACAAGGGTTATTTAGTGCCACTGCCCTTGACAAGGGTACAGTGTCAGGATAACGGTTCCTGTACTATAAAGTCACCAAAGGTGCGTGCTCCTTATAGCTCATATGGCTCATATAGTCAGATATGAAAGTATCCCCCCACGGAGGAGTCAGGGCTACCCAGATATAGATGGTTGCCCACTGGGGCATCCTAAAGTGGTCACTCAACCCCAACTTCTTATCGACTCGAGCTACAGGGAGGTTGTTCAGTCATGGTGCAAGTGCGTGACAGCGACCCGTATGTTCTGACTTGATCGTCAATTCGGTCACTTGAGTAGGTCGAGTAGAGCTGGACGTAGCAACTGGAAATTCCGTGTCAAGGAGACAGGCAGTAAAGATCAGCGCTCACCCCACCCCCACCCAGGGAAGAGAAGTGAACAGGGTAGTGCTGTGAGGAAAGGTGGCCGTAGAGCGTCCTTCTCCCGTTTTAGTAGATCGGGGGATCGTGGGTTCGAACCAAATGACTTAAGTCAAACTCGAGTTGACTCGAGTCAAACCAATGACTTAAAAATTGATACTTGTGTCAGGATAACGTGACTGTTTTCCCAGTGGGGCAGCACTATAAAGTCGCCACGAGTGCGCACTGTCACAAGTTGGTACCCGTGCTGACCTTAGATGTTCCTAGGACGTAAAACAAACAATCTTGTCGACCCTAATGTTTGTTTTGGGTATTTTGCAACATCTAAAGTCAACATCTAAAGTCACCCACTTGCGACAAAGCGCACTCCTATTGACTTTATAATGCTGCCCCACTATGCAGTGAAATGCTCACTGTGTGACCAAGCCTCGAGAACCACAACCCGATTTCCGTCTCAGTCACATTATCCTGATACCGTGCTAACCAGTCCTAACCAGTCTCAATTCCGAGTCTCCGAGAATATCAATTTGGTAAGTCATTGGGAACCCACGACGTCCGACACGGAAAGCCAGCCAGCCCTCTTACAGGCATATTATTAACCGGACCGAGTATGAGTGCTGGCAAGACAATAGGGGGAAATTTGGAGCTGATTCCATAGACTCGTGAAAAATATGTTTATGATATGTGTCATGCGGAATTTTCCAATGTTACGTCCTCGCAAAGGATATGGTGATTGTGCCATCTATGTGGCAGATCACATTCATGGAATTAGGTTGCCAGAGGATTCCAAAGAAATGACCAATTAACAAATTAAAATCTCTCCACAACCTTTAAATGCTCGTCTGACGCTGTCATTTTCTGAGATAAATAGGATGTGCGTGGGTAGCCCGAGTCCTCTGTCACCAGACAGTAGTATAGTAGGGTTGGATTGAGCGTAAAATTATGTAATCCTGGCTCTGAGAGAGTCCATTGCACTTGATGACCCCTTCTGAGAGTCCATTGACCTTAGATGACCCATACTTTTAGGGTGGGGGGGTAGGTTTGTCCTTAGATGACCCGTTCTTGAAGGGTGGGGGGGTATGTTTGCCCTTAGATGACCTGTTTGTCCTTAGATGACCCGTGTGTGTGTGTGTGTTAACCCAACCGATGACGTCATTGAGCATTTTCAGGGTGGGATACCATCTGCCACCCCCACCCCCCCATCATTCGCCCCCAGCGAACCAAAGCGATGACGTCATTGAGCATTTTCATCGCTCGATAACATCTGCCACCCCCACCCCCCCCCCATCATTCGCCCCCAGCGAACCCAAACGATGATGTCATTGAGCATTTTCAGCGCTACCATCTGCCATCCCCACCCCCCATCATTCGCCCCCAGCGAACCCAAACGATGATGTCATTGAGCATTTTCAGCACTAACCCAACCGATGATGTCATTGAGCATTTCCAGCGTGCGCACGCACGCGCACGCTATACCATCTGCAACCCCCACCCCCCATCATTTGCCCGCGCGAACCCAACCGATGATGTCATTGAGCATTTTCAGGGTGGGATACCATCTACCACCCCACCCCCACCCCCCATCATTCGCCCCCAGCGAACCCAAAAAAAAACAAGTCAGAATGAGTGAGAATGGGCATCATATCGGAAGATATAGCACAACGCATTATGCGAGATAGTGATCACGCTTTTATGGAGTATTCATATTCCTTTGGATAAAGAGCATATTCATGATTTCTTTTCCGTTTGGAAGGAGAATAAACATCATCGATTACCTATGAAACTTCAACCCTTACAGCATTACAGGAATTTGAACAATTGTTACAGAATCACGATATTGATTACATCATTTTATATCACGCGTCTCAACCTCAAACACAAGTATATCCTGTGAGATTTCAATTGGATGTGAATAGCGCGAGTACTCCAACACTGGCATTGTGCCGGTGTTGGAGTTATTGATAGATCTAGTGGGAAATTGTTCCCACAACTTACAGACAGTTTTCACTATAACAATTTAATTTGCTGCGCTATTGACTATGGGCAGAAGCGTTTTCCCTGCATTCTCATTCCGAATAAAGAAGCGTTTTTAAAGGAGATTTCATTTGCCTTTAACAATGCTCAGATTATTTCATATGGAATGCATTGGAAGTGGCCCTTCTTTGGTTGGCGAACTATGATGTTGGAATCCATTGATGTCAGCAATGATGATGATAACAATGACAGCAATATCACTGTCTGAAATGAGTATGTGTGTGCGCGCGCGTGTGTGTATGTGTGTGTGTAAGTAAGGAAAACTGAACTTGCCCAGACCCGGGATTGAACTGAGGACCGTTAGATCTTCACTCTACCGCTCTCCCAACTGAGCTATCGAGGCTACGTGTTAGTTTTCTGTTGCACTGCGCCTATGCGGGCGCAACCTCAGTGCATATCCTCCCCTCCCACTCATCCTCCCTCCCTCACCCCACATGTTCACTCCCCCTCCCACTTCACATCCAGATGGGGTGGTTTTCTTTTGTGTGTGGATATTTTTTTTGGTGGGGGGGGGGGTTGTTTTTTAAAGTCTCACAGACCCGACAAGCTATATAAGCTTTTCCATTGATACCTCCACCACCACTCACTGTTCCTCTCAGTCGCTATCATGGCTTTCATGCAGAAGGGGTTTTTGAAGCGCTCAGTGCCAATGACTGAGTCTATAGCAGCAGCAGCAGTAGCAGTAGCAGCAACAGCAATGAGTAAACCAGTGAAAAAAAAAAAGAGTTTATACTTCTCCGATACAGATGGAGAGGAACTTGAGGAAGGATTTGAGGAGGAAATGTCAATTATTGACTCCTCTCCGATTGAAAACATCGATTTCATTAATAGACGGAGAAGTGAGGAGAAGCAGGAGAAAACTGGAAGTCAATCAAAGGAGAAGGAGAGTGAGAATGACAGTGAGAATGAGAAGGAGTTGAATTTCATTTCACACTCCAAGTTGACTTCTTTTACACATATTTTGAATCCAGCTTCTTCTTCTTTTTCTTTAGTGAGAAGGAGGAAGAGTGTTGAAGAGTTGGAGGAGAAGGAGAAGGAGGAAGAGGAGGAAACATTACTATCAGCTATGGTGACTTCTCCATTAATTATTCCAAATCGTTTACTTCCAGCAGGAAGCAAGATGCGACGGAAGATCTCAACATTCTTAGTCATTCCCCGAGGGATCGATATGACGCAATTTGATGCAGCTAGCTTTCCGTTGGGCAACGATGTGTATGTGGAATGCGTGAGGGGTCCCAGCATCAAGCTAGGCATAAAGATTGCGCTATGGACTTGTCATGGACGCGATGACTATGCTGTGGGAGGTGGGATGCAGCCCACCCCAGAGTTGGAGGGAGGAATAACCAAGCATTATGCTAATGGTGTGATCCTCAAGTCAGCGAGCAATCGATATTTCATGGACTTTGATGAAAATGCCATCGCCATCATGCTTGAAAGCATTGATGATATGATTCGGGCTCTGAAAGAGGCTAAGACAGAGCGTCGCTTTGAGGGTTTCCACGTCAACTTTGGTCGTGGTGTGTATGCGGTGATTGAGCGAGACAGTTCCCACATTGACTTTTGCAGATGGTTTGTTTCAAACTCTGAAAGATCAACACCTCCAGAGAAAAGGATGCTAACTTCTTGCAAACAGGGAGTTCATTTGAGTGCAAATCAATTGGAGGTTTTAAGCAAGTTTCTGAAGGAACACCTTCCTTCATTCCTATTCCCGCATGGTGACTTTGAGGTGAAGTGTGATGAAGTTGCACACAATTGCAAGCAGTGCGATATCTGTAATCGCGTTGCTTTTCTTCCTTTGGAGCTTCAGTTGGCAAAGATGATGTTGTCTCACTCTAAAGTAAACTGAGGTCTCGCTCTAAAGTAAACTGAGGAGAATTAGTAGTAGTAGTTTAACTAAAATAAGTTGTAATAACACCAGCAGTAACATTATCAGTAACAGTAACAGTAGTTATTCATGTGTATGTATTTATGTATACCTTTTGTTCTATATATATATATATATATATATATATATATATGTATTATAATTAATTATAATAATATAAAGAATGCAGCATATACCAAGGTTTAATTATTATTTATTATTACTGTTCGACTGTATTACATGTATTAGGAGTCACGCACCCGCGCAACTGGCACGCGCGAATGAGGCACGAATCGCGCACCCGTGCATTTGGCGCACACACGAGTGAGGCGCCACCTGTATAGCACCGGAATCAACTTCACTCCTGCTACAATTTTCTTTTGTGCGGATGTACGGAAGCGATACATGTGTGGAAGCAAATACACGAGTCATGCCGTATTGCGATTCGTGCGGCACCTCGCACAGGACAGACAAATGCAAGAAGAGGAAAGGGAGGAAAGGCAAGAAGGTTGCAACGAAAGTGACGAGAGCTACAGCTAAGGCGAACAGTCAAACTATGGAAATGCCAAAAATTGAGTCATGTAATAGTTCGCCAGATATAGCAGATAGATTGTCGTCAGTTACCTTGGAAGAGCAAGAAACGTTGTTACTAAAAGAAATTGCAGAAATGGAATTAGAAGAACGAGTAGCGGAGCTACAAGAGCAGCGAACAGCAATGAGGGGGAGACGACAAGGACGACAGCGCGCAGAGGTGGACGTAGCAGAACAGGGGACGACGGCCATCAGGGATGAATGGCCGATGACGGAAAGCGCCGGTGCAACGACTGTGCCGGCGGTGCCCGCCAAGGACGAACACTCTGGCTACGGAGTAGCAAAGCCGAGACAGGGGTCGCGAACCAGGAGACGGCGGCGAACACCTTTAGACTCGAGGAGCAGAAGCACCAGTAGCACCAGACGGTTGAGAAGAAAGTGGAGTTTGAGAAGATACGTGGTGCTTGGGAAAGAGGTAAGGAAATTGAACTGTTACGAACTCATTACAGCTTCTGTCCGTTGGTGTGTTGACTTACAGGGGCTCACGGAGAAGGACTTGAAGGCATTTCTAGAACACATTTGCTTTATGTCTTCGAGGGCTAGTAAGAATGATTTTCAAGATTCGACTCATGTCGAATATGATAAAGACATACGCAAATTAGCGGAAATTGAGGGTTTCGCGGCGTTCGGAAGCAAAAACACGGGTCTCTGTATGTTTCATTATGGCATGCATAACATGCGAGCGAGGAATCAAACAAGTAATGCGCGTAAGAGTAATTCGTACACAAAAGATGGCAAGGTAGGCTCTTACAGATGGAATAAAGAAAGTGGGTGCAGTAGAACCGAAGAAGTTTGTAATTTTGGCCACTGGTGTCTGAAATGCGGAAGTAAGGGTCATAAGAAATACAATTGTTCTAAAGACTGACCAGTTAATAATGGCGTCGGAAATATTGCGCGTGAAAGCAAAATAATTTAATTAGTTCCGAACGGTTGCAATAAACTAAAAAGTACCGGTCATCTTTTTGGTAAGAATTTCGTGCCCAATGAAAATGTAAATGAGAATGGCAGACACTTAGAGCAGCATAAAACTGTTAATGAATTCCAGATAAGCCAAATGCCTAATGGTCGTCAGCCGAAGGCCGGTGTTAGGAATGTTACATGTGTGTTGGCCGATAGGCAGTTAGCAGTTGGCGGTAAAAGGGCAGTCAGCAATTTGGCTGTTGAGTCAACATGTAATGGTCAAAGGTCAGATAATAAGTGCCAAGTTAGTGAAACCAGGTCGAATGGTTTGCGCGTGGTAGGATGTTACATGTGCTGAAAATACCGAATTAGAGTTTCAAAGTGGCAAATTAGATAGCCGACAAGTAAATGGTGATATCTATGGAGTGAATGAGACTAAAGTAGAAAGCCAAGTTAACAGAATATGGAATAGCTGGATTAACAATGATAATGACAATAAGGACGATATTTTCTCTGTAGAAACCGTAAGACAAGATTATTGCTGCTGGAAATTTCACATTAGAGAAACTCGACAAGCACAACCGGTTGTAATTGAAGTAGCGGATGACTGCGTAAAGGGAATTTGTAATTGCATTCATTACATAGCCGGTAATCAAGTGCAACTAAGGCCATGTCGTTTTTTAAGTGAGCTTTTTCTCCGAGGAGATTGTGACCCAGACTGGGTTTATATTCTATGGGGAGTGGTGTTTGGTTTCCATCTAACAAATAAGGACTGTCCGGTTGAGTATAATGCACTGTTCAAGAAGATCCGTAACACATTGTACAGGGACATCACTACTAAAAGGTTGTTAGGAAAACTAAATCAAGGTGTGATTTCCCTAAGTACCCACATCCCTAGTTGCGTACATAATATTTTTTGTATACCTAAGGAGGAAGGTGGGAGGGGGATAGTGGACTGCAGTAGGCCAAAAGGTAAATCTGTAAACGCATTCACGGATCAGGTAGCTCTAAAATTGAATTGGGGATGTTGGCCCGGCTAATGAGACGCCAGGTGGATCTTGGTGCAAGCTGCGCGGCCGGTCACTCGACCACTGGAGCCTGAGCCGGCAACACGTATTTTCTTTTATTTCTTACTCTAGTCTGCAACGCCCGTAATGCCTCCGATTAAGAAACGCCGCGGGAGACCCCCTGGCTCTTCTGGTATCTCTCGTCGTGGCTTAAGGCCAAGAGGATTAATGTCTTCGTGTCGCCAGCCGTCTTCATCGGAGGATTCTGCTTCCGATCGGTCGTCAGTGGCGGCGGAGCAGCCCCCTACACCGCGCTCAGCTGCTGGAAGCCTAACGGGTTTGGAAGCGAGACTCAATGCATTGGAACGGATCGCCGCGCTCCCGGGCATGCTTGCTCAGCCTCCAGCTCCCTTCTCGCCTCCACTTCTGGCTTCAACACGACATTCTGGGTTCTCTTCCGTCACACCTATACCTCATTGCCACCGGATTCCTGAGAGGCTTCCCCCTAGCATCTCCCGGGCCTCTGACTCTGGCCAGATCGGCTCTGCTCAAGTTCAACAACTCGCCACTCAAACACGTCCTGCTCCCGCAGCGTCAGCTCCCTGCCCTGCGCCTCAGTTCCACCAGCAGCAACCACAACATCCGATAACAACTGACTTTCTACTCAGCTCTACCCATGCCCTCCACAAACCGCCAGGTACTCAGTTCTTTCCACATAACTTTGTTATGAGGGGCGATGGCTTCAAGAAGATAGCTATAGGCGAAGCTTCATGGGCAGAATATTTCTTTGTGTTAAGAGTTATGATCGCTCAACCTGACTTTCCATGTCCCTGGGTTTCCCCAGTCTTCCAACATGAGGAAGATCTAGCGCGTATGGCAATAACATGGGACTGGCCAACATGCAGACGTTGGTCGGAGAGGGTCTTCCAAATGGTTGCCGATGGGAGGCTTAAAGAGGGTTGGCTTAACGCGGTCGCGATTAAGGATGTCCAACGGGATGTCTCTACTGAAGTGGTTCGGGTGCTCCAATCGCGTGCCGTCACCTCCCATAACACTGAGTCGCGGCACCAACCGGTAAACCAAGCACGGCTCCCTGTCCCTCAACCTGCCCTCAGCGGGAGCTCTAGCGCACCGGCTCCGGTTAATCCGCTTCCGGTTAATCAACGGGATGAATACTCAAGGGAGGCGGATGGGAAGCCGTGCTACAACTGGAACTGGGGCAAAGAATGCAGGTTTAATAGTTCTCATGGCTCTCATCCTGAACGCGCACCACATATCTGTGCATGGTTCAAGCGAGTATTACAACATAAAGAACAGGATTGCATGAAAAAACGAAAAATTTTTGACAAGAAGGCCGCAGAGGCAGCCGCTACGACTGTAAGTTTTAGCAATGATATTAATTTCTCAGCTGACCCCATTGTTAACATGTCTAATGTGACACGCTATAAATGTAATCATACAATAGCTGATAAGGCTTTGCCTGATTCTCCGTCTACGGCCCACTTATCAACGGTAACTAAGCGACCGCAAAGTGCTAATCTATCTGAACTTGAGTTAACTGATAAGGCCACACAGCCGAAAGCGGCTCAATCACATTGTGTAAAGTCTAATCTCAAGTCGATTAACAAGTCTGGGAAAGAGAAACCTACTAATGAGCCTGAACCTATGACCTCAGCAGATGACGTTAATGTGCATGATTCGATAATGTTAAACTCTGATATTTCTTTTCCAATGCCGCCAATCGACTGGTTTGATGCTCCGATTAAGGTAGTACTGTCAGCGTTACCATCAAGTCACCGATCTAGCTTCGTTCCCCCTCCTTCCCCCCCTGAGTTTAGAGATAAACTTCTTAACTTCTGGCCAGTCACGTCTCAATTGCCGTGGCTTAACGTGAACACTAACTATAAAGATATTTATAATAACGTACGGGTGACTGGCCTTCCTAACTTTCTTGGAGCAAGAATTACAGTGCCCTCTGGCCTTAACATACCAAAATGGCGAGCTGTCCTCTTAAGCTACCCAGATATACTACTAGTAGAGCATCTTGAATTTGGCTGGCCCTTGGACTATTTATCCACACTGATACCTACTCCCACGTATAAAAACCACTCCTCCTCAAGTGAACATAATGAGCATATTATGAGATTCGTAGATAAAGAATTGTCTATGGGTGCCCTCTTAGGTCCATTCCAGTCTCCTCCCTTCCGTCCTTGGTGTCAGATAAGCCCGATAATGACTAGACCAAAGAAGAACTCTACACAGAAGAGGATAATTATTGATCTGAGCTTCCCTAAAGGAAAGAGTGTGAATGCAGGAATGCGTTAGCTTGTGCTAGAACCACCAGAGCTGTCGTCTGACACTGAGCCACCACAACCGCCTGCTAAATGTCTACACATGCGCGCTTGCACCCAGGACATGGCAGAACAAAGCTGCGCATGTGAAGATTTACCTAGAATTCTGCGTCAAGCATAAGATCCTGGCGAATTCCCCGTCAGTCTATGACCTTCTGTCATTTCTGCTCCTGTTATCAGACCGCCTCAAATCTCCAGGTGCGGTCCTCAATTACTTTAGCTCTGTTAAGGTGTGGGTCCTAGGTACTACAGGTGATGCATCCGCCTTCGAGGCATCAGAACTTAAAACATTTAAACGTGGTGTATTCAAGCTCTCTAAGCATGTGGTTAATAGAGCGATGCCGGTGTCGCCAGACGAGTTCAAAGCAATCATCTCAGCCCTGTCTAACATGTCTCCTCGGCCACATGTCATTGTTGCCGCCCTGCTCATAGGGTACTTTACCCTGATCAGACAATCCAAGCTCGCGCCGCTATCCCCTGCGGCAAGCAGCTTTCGTCATGTGCTAAGAGGAGAGGATGTCACCCTTCGTAGGAGGTCTCTGTCGGTTACTCTTAACTCATCAAAGACGAGGTCCTCCTCAGAGCCCCCGGTGGTCTTCCGCCTGCCAGCACTGCCGGGTTCCCTCTGCTGCCCGGTCACCGCCTGGGCTAACTATATCTCGGTGGTGTCTCCGGCACCTGACTCTCCAGCGTTCCTCCTGCCTTCAGGTGTTCCGCTCACCCTTTCAACCCTGAAACGAGCTCTCAGAGTAGCCTCCTATACAGCGTTCGGCCTCGATAAGGGCTTTACGCTCCATGGTCTGAGGCGAAGGGCGGCCCAGGCGTGTCAAGGTTCCGGTCTGACCCTGGATCAGATCATGGCGGCGGGAACTTGGCGGAGCTCGGCAGTGTCATCATACCTTAGGGCTCTCCATGTCTCAGCAGCTCCCGCAGCGCTCCGAAGTTTATTGGTTTGAGCGCTGTCGGGAGTGCAAGTATAGATATCAACCAATGACTTACTATGCATACCATGTTTCGTTTTCAGCTATACTTACCGAACTCTGATGATTACTGATTATAAGTACAATTACTCGAGAGGCCACTGTCGCCGTCACGCTTTGTTCTATACACGAGTGCGCTGCAGCTCACTGTTCGTGGGTACTGATCTGTTACTACTTGTATGGCCACGCGCCAACCATATATTTGAGATGTGCTTCCTTGAAGTTGTAACTTGTACAGATTGAGTTATATAAATCTGTCCAAATATATATACATTGTTGTTGTCTTGGTGTCTCGTTGGTGAATTATAATAGAGTTGACGATGTAGTAGACCAACTAGAGCAGGGAGATTACTTATCGACAGTAGATTTGAAAGATGTGTATCGAGCAATCACTATACACCCAACAGACAGACCTAGACAAGGGTTAGTTTGGGATTTTGAAGAGGAGCAGACAGATGGGCTGGTGTATATGCTAGACAACAGACTTTGCATGGGGTTATCTTCAAGTCCGTTTGTTTTTTCAAAGATGTCCGATTTCATAGTCAGGTGTGCTCTTAGAGAAGGTATAGGAAGGGTAATAAATTACCTGGACGATTTCTGCATTATTGCCCCAAATTGGGACAGCGCGGCACACCAGCAGGAAAAATTAATCGCATTATTGCGTCGGCTCGGATTTAGTATAAGTCTTAAAAAACTAATTAGCCCGAATACAAATATACGGTTCCTGGGAATATTGGTTGATTCGATTAAATTAGAGTTAACCCTACCGGAAGATACACTGATCAAACTACGGAGTAGCCTTTTGTCGTTTAGAGGTAGGAAGAAAGCGACTAGAAAAGCTCTTGAAAAGCTAGGTGGGCTTTTAGCCCACTGTGCTAAGGTGGTGTGTGGTGGTCGTACTTTTTCACGACGAATTTATGATTTGATCAGTTCAGTGACTAGGCCTTATTATAAAGTGAGATTGAGTGCAGGATTCAGACAGGATGTGGAATGGTGGATCCAATTTGCGAGGGAATTTAACGGGAAAGCGTAAATGTTAGGCAAATTTGCGGCAGTGAAGGCTGTATATACGGACTCCAGTAATTGGGGTTATGATGCGTTGGTTAATGATGATTGGTTAGTAGGCTGCTTTGAAGAGCAGGATGTGGAGCGTATTGAAGCGATAGTAACCCACCACTATGACCATCCAGATGAACAGATAAAAACGGCTCACATTAACGCACAAGAAATGTGGGCTGTATATGCGGCAGTAAGGAAATGGGGTCCGATGTGGGGAAGGACCGCGATAGTGATATTTACAGACAGTGCTACAGTCGAGTCAGCTCTATGCACGGGCAGGTTGAGGTGCAGGTTAATTATGCATTACTTAAGGCAGATATTTTGGTTGTCGATAACATTTAATTTTGTTTTCTCTGCCGTACATATTAGTAGTGAGGCTAATGAGATATCTGACGCTTTGAGTAGGTTAAATGTGACTCGAATGACCGAAGTAATATATGAAGCAGATGCGAGTAAGCATTTGTGTTGTATCAGTTTATTCAAGCAACCCTTCTCTTTACAGAAATCGATAGGCTTAAAGCAGAGCAGAAGGAATTTCAACTGAAATGCTACGCACCAAACTCCTTGTCAACAAGGGCGGTTCAGTGTAAAAAGTATTTGTCCTTCATAGAGGAGTTTTCAGAAACTCATGTCCATATGCTATGTAGGTTGCGTTATATGCCACTTGGTTGGCAAGGACGTTGAAATATTCCTCCATTATTAATTATATAAGTGGCCTTAATAATTTTCTTAAAGAGCAGGGTGCTGCCCAGATAGATTATTCGGACTACATAATTTCTTCGAACCTTAAAGGTATTCGCAGAGGATTAGGAGACATGCCTAAGAAGGCCATGCCATTACTGCCCAATATGTTATGGTGTATTTTCTCTTGTTTAACATTAAATGCGGGTCATATAGCATGGCGGGCAGCTGTCTTATGTAGTTTCAGAGGTTTATTAAGAAAGTCAAATGTGACGTTATCAGATGCGATGTTGCTTCGGAGAGATTTTAAGTTTTTCCCATGGGGAATGCTTTTGACAGTGCGGAAATCGAAAACAATACAGTTTAAGGAGAGGATTTTGAATATTCCGATAGCACATTGTTATGATTTGGATTTATGTGCGGTCCATTGGACTGAGGAGCATTTTTCTGATTGTCCGGCTCCGGAGGATGTAGTTGCCTTCCGGGTACCAAATGATGAGGGAGGAAGTTCTCCTTTGACTTATGAGATTTACCAGTCAACGTTAAAATTATTTGGAGGTCAAGTAGGTCTCAGTGTTGACTTATTGTCATCTCATTCACTTCGGAGAGGTGGGTGCACATACTTATCGATGTGTGGAGCCTCCCTGGAGGAAATCCGTACCAGGGGGGATTGGACGAGTAATGCGGTGTTTCAGTATTTGAAAACGCCATTGACAATTCGGATTATGAATGATAGGAGAGTGGCATCCAGGTTGGCTGCGGAAAGGTGAGTTGGGTTGGGGGGACCCCATTGGGGTCTTTGCCATATTTATAATCCCCACCAGAGAATTATAATAAGTAAGTACTCAGCCCAACTCTCATTTGTCTACCTTTCTTCCGCAGTGACTTATGTGTATTATAATTAATTATAATAATATAAAGAACACAGCTTATACCAAGGTTTAATTATTATTTATTATCACTGTTCGACTGTATTACATTTATTAGGAGTCGTGCACCCGCGCAACTGGCGCGCGCGAATGAGGCGCGAATCGCACACCTGCACATTTGGCGCACACGCAAATGAGGCGCCACCTGTATAGCGCCGGAATCAACTACATTCCTGCTACAATTTTCTTTTGTAGGTGGGCTTATTTATAATCCCTGCCAGAGAATTATAATAAATAAATACTCAGCCCAACTCTCATTTGTCTACCTTTCTTCCGCAGTGACTTATATATATATATTGAAATGATTGTTCGTAAAACAGTTAGAATAAAAGACAGAAAACATCATTATTGTATTTCATAGTTCTTATTTTATTCATAACTCATTGCTAATGATAAACATTGGTCTACACATAGATTCATAAGTAGAGAATGAATGAATGAATACATAGTAATACACAGTTACATATGGTGGGTTTAAAAAAAAAAATTTAAAAAAATAAAACAATCAACTCAAAAACAATGTAAGTCGGCTCTCAACATGATGAAACAATAAATATCTTCATTAAATCCAAAAATCCATACATTCATTGCAAATGTAAAAAATACTCAATGCTTGTATTCATCATTTTACACAGAAAGTCAGACTGAAGCATTTCTTTCATTGTAATAATGGTAGTAATACTCAGTGATAATACAAATACACAAATCATGGTATGGACATGGACATGGAAATACGACACAAACCCGGTGGAAACCTTGTCCTACCGGATGCCATGAGCAGGAGGGCCTTTGACATGGATGCTAGAGTCAGGGCAGGTCACCTCACTAGAGATATGAATATTTCTGAAATTGAAGTCCTTTTTGAAAATGTTTTACCCAAGGACTCTAAGTGAGCCTGTGAATATCGCACTAAATTGCTCCTCTATTCCCAGGCTACCCCGACCAAACACACAAAAGAATCCTGGTTGGAAACGTCCCCCTCCGGGCAGAGGTGATGCTCGTTGCCCTCCGCATGGGACTGGCAGCAATCGGTGTGAGGGCGCCCCACAAACACACACTCCATAGCCTGAGGGGCGGGCACAAGCCTGTGCGGCGGCATGCAGCTCGATCGCTGAGATCATGCAGCTCGGCGCTTGGACATCGGCTGCGGACGATCACTATGTACCAAAAAGCATCCTTGTGGGCGGCCTGCCTCCCCTCATATAATTGGTTGAGGGTTCGGGTTCCGCCCACTTGTTGCCGGGAAATGAGAAATAACATTTGGCACAACTGCGTGTAGACATGAACATAGTGATTGATTCGTATCCTATCTGAACTGTCCTCATAGAATTAAGAGCTAACCCCGTCCCGTTCTGATTAAAGAATTTTACCACTATTTACTTTATGACTCCGCCTTCGTAAATTGTGCCTGTTATTAGTAACATGGGTAAATTACGGGGTCGAGAACCCTGTATAACGAGGCGATAGGTGGCGCCACCACTAACTCCACCACTACCGCTAGGGGTGATCCGACCCGACTCGACCGGCCTTGATTCCCGCCAAATCGCTCATGAGTTCAATCCCCGTCTCGTTCAAACCACCACAACCTGCCCGGCTGCAGACAATGCTACACCTATTCAGTTTTCCCCACCCACCCACACCACTTATGAAATGGATAACATGATAGGGTTGAGGGTTCGGGTTCCGCCCACTTGTTGCTGGGAAATGAGAAATAACATTTGGCACAACTGCGTGTAGACATGAACATAGTGATTGATCCGTAACCAATCTGAACTGTCCTCATAGAATTAAGAACTAACCCCATCCATTCTGATTAAAGAATTTTGCCACTATTTACTTTATGACTCCGCCTTCGTAAATTGGAATCTTCACTACTACTACTATTATCAACAGTGAATTCAATATTAGCATTACACGTGTTTGAATCGGTGAATCCCTCTCTCGGTGGGAGGATTTCCTTTCCCTGTGACGATTGCATTTTTTGTTGTTGTAATAGTAATAGTATCACATCAATGACATCAATAACATCATCACCATCAACATCAATATCAATAACAACATAAAACCCAACAGTGGTTATAGTTCGAGTAACTAATAGCAAGTAATGTCTTTTCCCAAAACTAATCAATTTATACTTTAAAATTTCATCAGAATCATTATTACTATTATTATTATTATTATCTATAAACGAGTTTGTTTTTTGTTTAGTGTTTTAACTTTTTTTGATGATGATGATGATGATGTTATTTATTTATGATGTTGATGATGATGAATTCTTTTTGGGGTGAAATAGTTTTATTTTTTGCCTTTGTTTGAGGGAAAAATATTCTCCCTCCACCTCCTCAATTTCCTCACTTTTCCTAATGTGTTGGTTATGATCTTCCCTGTATGGAAATTCATCATTGAAATGAGGAGGAGGAGGAGGGGGAGGGAGGCTTCTCTTTTTTGGAGGGAGAGGACAAGAGATAGGGGGAGTGAGTCTTTTTTTCACCTCCTTCACGTTTCCCACCTTGTTTTGAATTTTTAGTCGGAACCGACTTTTCATATGATTCCGGCGAGAGATTTGCATGAAATGTGGAGTTTTCCACACATCCCCCTCCACTTCTCCATCTTTATCATTTGCAGCAACACCAACAACATCAACCATAATTCCATCATCATCATCATCATCAACAATGCATTGTTGATGATGATGATGTGGTTGTTCTTCTCTCCCCATTTTTTTCACCAGGTTTCTTGCACTCTACTAGCGGCGATGAAGTAGAGAGTGCGTCGCTCCTTGAGGTTAATGCTGCAATAGAAATGGGGGAAGTAAAATGTATGGGAGGAGTATGCAACCCCCTCACCTGTAGCATACCCGCCTGATCTAGCATTTCTAAAGGTGGGGAAGAGGAAGAGGAATGTGGTGGAGAGAGTTCCCATTCTGATTTTAATAAAAGTAAATCTTTCTTACAAATAAACTCTCCACCAGATTCTTCATTAACAACTTCAACTTCAGGGACGTGGATGGGGAGAGAAGGAGACTCCATCTCCAAGTCAAAAAGAAGAGTCTCAAAATTTATGGGTTGGGAACTCATTCCAAGATAATCATTGCACACACTCCCCATTTCAACAATAGAGTCATTCGCTAGTGGAGAGGGAAGGGGAAGAACTCCATCTCCCTGCACTAGAAACCGCATTCTTACCAAACATTCGATGATATATATATATATATATAAATTGCTCCTTTAATTATTTTATTTTATTTGAAGTAAATACTTTCTGTGTCTTATGTGAAACCCCCCGATTACTAGACTATTGAGTGAAAGCCGTGTGGGAAGGATGTAGGAAACATTGAGAGGATTTGCATATTATTATTATTATTTTTATTACCACTATTAATTTATTCAATGAAGGAATGAAATATACAAGAACATATGCTTTCACTATAGGTTTTTATTTGCTTCAGTTTCACTAACTCTACACATAGTATCATCATAGCAACTACATCATCGTTAACAATCATCGTAAAACATTTGTAATATCACTCACACAAGAACATATAGGTTTTATTTGCTTCAGTTTCACTAACTCTACACAAAGCAGCACTCCTAAACTACATCATCGTGAACATCATCGTAAATCGGTTGTAATATCACTCACTACAATACAAGACAATACAATGCGTTACAATACATTACATCATGCAGCCGCATATACTATAGCTATTTCATGCACACACTCACACACACGCGCACACATAATCACACTACTTTTTATTACTTCAACACTTAGTTTGAATATATGTGGGTGACTATGTGTGCGCGTGTTTGTGCAAACTCTCCCGGGTCAAACGTTTTTTCCATTTCTCTTTTCCCACTTCTCTCTCTCTCTCTCTTTCTTTCTCTCACTCAGTGGCTCACTGGTTTACTGTTACAAGCCTCAATTTACTGATAGTGAAATCACCAATAACTTACGCCGAAATAATTACTACTTTGGAGGTGATCAAAGCTTCTTTAAACGAGATGCTTAATCTGGTAGATCCTCACTTCAGAATAGAATAAACACCCTCCATATCAGATCCATAGGTTGATTCTTCCACATTGAAACAGAATACGCTCCTTCCTTTTTGAAACTCTACAGGAGTTAATGTGCATAATTCCGGATGTCTATGAGCTGTAACCATAGTATGAAAAGCTTCAATCACTTCTCCTGGTGCAAAATTAAGTGTTAAAGGTTTATCTGGAACACTCCGCCCATCAATTTCAAAGTAAGCATACTCTACTTTACAATTCTCTAGATTGAAAGGATTTTTACTGTAACTTCCCGAATAAGCTACATCATTCACCAGGGTTAAAGCGAGTTGATATGGGATTTTATCACCTAAAACACCTGAAGTCTCCCATGACTTAACACCAGCAGGAAATGTAAATAACCTCATCATGGTTCGCGGATAAGTGAACTGAAAAGTCTGAAGGCGTCACTTTGTTGTTGGAACTCAAAAACTATTTCACAACCATTGACTAAAATCTTATCTAATTCATCAATGAAATCCAATCCCAGAGGTCCTTTAAATTCCGCCACTTGTCCTTGGTGTGTGAGTTTATGACGAGAAAGCACTCCGTCATTGAACATAGATTCTTCACTTGAGGGAATTGCTCTCACCACCGCAAGATTATCTTCATCATCTGGGAAATATCCTCTCATTCTATCGTAACTAGAATTCCTCCCCTTAGTGTTTCCAAAAAGAGCTTTATAGTAGTTTTTATGCGCATACAACCCACCGACATCAGAGTTGATGTACGAGTTATTGATTGTGGCATTGACTTGACGATAAACACTATACAACGGTTGGTTTGTTAGACTCACATCATCACTTATTGTCACTGGAGAATTATCCGATTTAGCAATTTTCATCGCCACCGTCATCTGAAGATTCCTTGTATTGAGATATCCTCCATTTGTTCCATCTACTTTGAATAGAATCTCTCCCTCATTGGAAAGGGTGGAGGTTGGGTGAATTTGAACATAATCCGAATAGAGTATACACGCATCCATGCGAAGTTTGGAAAAGATATCGAGTCTCTCGGTATATCCTTCCACAGCATCTTGTGGTGCATTTTGTGATGATGATGTTGTAGTTGGTGATCTCACCTACTTTCACTCACTCGCTCACCTACTTTCACTCCCTCACTCACTCACTCGCTGACTCACTCACTTTCTCATTACCTTCTTTTTCGCTTAGTGAGAGGAGAAGGAGAGGTTTTAGATTTACGATCCTCACGCTTCTTCTTTTTTCTTCTTCTTCTCTTCACTATTTTGAACTCTCCCCTTTCGCGACTTCCTTTACACGCTTCAAGCTGGAGATGGTTTTAAACGTGTTTCTTTTTTGTTTTTTTTTGAATGCGGTGATACACTTATCATTAGAATGCACCACCCAACTGTTAGAGCTTGTACCTAGCGGTACTAAGGCCATAGTCTCTTGTGATTTGTATCATACATCGAGTAACTTTAGCTTTTATCGTGGGTATTCCTCCTCGTTCGTCTCTGATGAAGATCCTTATAGAATTCAAGTATTGAGTATTGATGGGTTGGTGTAGTGGAGTAGTGAGTGACATATGAAAGCTCTCACCTCCTTTATAGCTGTATGCTAAGATTCCTTGGGAAGAATCGCCTATTGTGACAGGAGTAATAAGATTACAGAAAACATACACATATTTTGATGAAACGGGTGTAGGTGGAATATTCACCGCTTTCTCATTTTCTCCATCTATTTCACCAGTTGATTCATCAACATCATGAGTTATTGATGATGATGATGATGATGATGATGATGGTATTGATGATGGAGGCGATGATGAAGATAATGATGGAGTTATTCTTTCTGAAACGGTTTCTTTTTCAAAATCCATTTAAAGAAGACTTATAGCCCATCCCCCACCCTGTTCCAAATGAATAGGAGGATTGATTGAAACAGTGAAGTCATGCCAAGTGTTATGCGAATGAAGTTTCACATCCATTAATGAATTCAAACAAAAGTTAACCATGTTGACGTTATCACGTGCTAATTCAAAATGAGAGATGGAAGTAGAATTTCATACATACATACTTCCATTAATTTAATTACTTCTTTTTCTTCTTCTCCATTCTCAACTTGTGTATTCCACTTGTTAAGATCCAACTATTGTAAGAGGAGTCATATGACTTCCATTTCACCAAAGAATACTTTTTCCTATCCTTAACCCTTTCAGAAATAATTGATTCAATTTCGAATAAAGTATCTTCATTTACTTCCACCTTTTGCAATTCTTCTGGATAAAACCATCCTTCAATAGAAGAATTATCCCACGCCTTAACACTATATTTTTCAAATCCCTGCTTAACTTTTTGCTCTGTTATGGTGAAAATCTCCTTTGTCCATTTTTCATCATAATGACGCATAAATAGAGATAGGAGAGCTTCACTCGATCGTTAATTTTGAAATTATAATCAGAAGCTCTACCAGTGGAAGAAGCTGAATCATTTCTGAGATATTGATAGTGCCATAGTTCATTTCTATTCTTTTCACAGAACGCGTTTCGAGGAGTGGTACCAATTCCGCTGTGTTAGCTATCATTATAGGCATCGGTTATTGCTTGCAATGAATCAATCCAGTTGAAACTATGTTTTGCTTTGAATAATCTTGCCAAGCGCGCCCGAAGTGTTTGAATTACTCGTTTGGCCATATGCGCCTTAGTCTCAGTATTCAAAGTAGCAAAATGATTGATGTTTAGAGACTTTAGATAATTACGCACCACACTCGCTATGAATTCCGATCCTCGGTCAGAGCGAGTATTTTTAGGAGGAGGCGGATTGCTTTTAAATATGCTTTCAAAAGCTGTTTTAACTGTGTTCGCTTGAAGATTAAGTAATGGTCTAGTTTTTAGAAACCTGGTAAAAACATCAATACACACTAATATGTAAGCATATCCGGAATTATGATCTTCATAAAACACCATAGAAAGGGTATCGACATCAAATTAATAACATTTATCGGATGCTATTAATCGTTCTCGTTTATATCTACGAGGGGCTCTCTTAAAAGTTGAAAATATTTCTTGAGCACTCAACCACTCATGTATTTTGCGAAGTGAGATTATAAATTTCTTCTCCTTTTTAACTTCAGTGTAAAGTCTATTGACACCCGATAAACTCCCCGGATGATTGGGGGTGAAGTAAACCTCATGGAGATAGCGTTTCTCCTCCTCTGTTAACGCTTGTCTCCGGTGGAGAAGTACTTTCGCCATTCCGCATTCACTGTTTGTCTTCTACACTGTCTAGTGGTCATACCAGGTGAAAGGGAAGATGTAGTTTTCTTGTCTCTCTTTTTGAGAATATCCTTCTTCTTTTTAACGTAACTTGATTTTCCACTGCTTGTTAGAATACTTTGTATATCTCTCCGTTTTGAAATGTTTTTACTTGGAATTCCAGGAGGAGGAGGAGGAGGAGAAGAAATCCGAAGAGGACTTGCTCGTTTGCGACTCCCCAGTCGTCTGTCAGAATGCTCCACGTCGCTCGAAACGATTGATGGATGCATCAAAGGTGAGACACTTTCTTCTTCTTCTTTTTCTCATTGTCAGTGTTGTTATCATTGCTTACACCTTCAATGTTGACTGGGCCATTGGCATTGAAATCAATATTGATAGTAAGAAAATTGTGATAATAAATGTCTACATGCCATATGAATCATATATTATATTTCTGAAATGAAAAAGAGGACAAATTCCCGTTTTAAATATGCTTTAAGATACATTAAATACAATGAGGATGCTATGAGGAGAGATGCCTTAGCCACTAAGCTGCAGAATAACAATGTAGAAGAATTCTGGAAAGAGGTCAAATTGATAGACAATAGTAAAACACCACTTCCCACAAATATTGAGGATGTGGTAGGGTGTGAGAAGATAGCCGAGCTCTGGAAAAATAATTATAAAGAGTTATTTAACTGTGTATGCAGTAATGTTGATAGTGTTACGTTTAATGTCAAAATGTGTAGTGATATAAATGTTGGTGCTAAGGAAATCAGGGATGCCATATTAAAACTTGATAGTAACAAGACTTGTGGTGCTGACAGTATTTATGCAGAGCATCTCAAATATGCCAGCTCAAGAGTCTTTTCCATGTTAGCTATGTGCCTCACAGGCTTTCTCATACATGGAACTCTGCCTGATACTATGATCTCTGTTATTCTTGTACCAGTAATTAAGGACAAAATGGGAAGGATTAACAGTAAGGATAATAATAGACCTATAGCACTTGCTAGTATTTTGTCAAAAATATTTGAAAATGTACTGCTAGATAGACTGGAGTTGTATTTAAAAACAGATGATAATCAATATGGCTTCAAGCGGAAGCATGGGACAGATATGTGCATTTATGCTCTTAAGGAGATTATACAGAAGTATCATAGTTTAAATTCTACTATGTTTTTGTGTTTTCTTGATGCCTCTAAGGCATTTGATAGAGTGAATCATGCAAAACTGTTTGAAAAACTAGTGCAGCGTGGTACTCCAGGCTATCTCATCAGGATATTAATATTTTGGTATTCGCACCAATCAATGGTAGTCAGGTGGGGTGATGCCATGTCAGAACCCATCCAAGTCAGTAATGGTGTACGTCAGGGAGGGATATTGTCCCCCTATTTATTTAATATTTATATGGATGACCTGTCGAAAAGGTTAAATCAGTGTAAAACTGGATGTATTAATGGATTATTACTTCTAAATCATCTCATGTATGCCGATGATTTGGTAATATTCTCACCATATAGCAGTGGACTGCAAATGCTACTTAATATATGCTCTGAATATGGCATAGAAGCTGATATCAAATACAATGCTATTAAAAGTATGGTTATGATCATTCGATCAAAATATGACAAGGATACTGTGTTTCCTGATTTTATGTTAACTGGTGCTCCCCTGTCAATCTCTACTGAAGTCAAGTACTTAGGACACTTTATGACCGATGACTTTAGAGATGACAGGGATATTAATAGACAGTGTCGCAAGTTATATGCTCAGGGAAATATGCTCATCAGGAAATTTCATATGTGTACAGCTGATGTGAAGGTAAATTTATTTAGAACTTTCTGTACTCCCTTGTATACTGCCCAGATTTGGTGGAACTATAGAATGTATAGCATTAGAAAACTGAATGTAGCATATAATGACATTATGAGGTTATTACTCCGGCTACCTAGGTATCACAGTGCTAGTCAGCTGTTTGCCAATATTGATGTGCCAGCCTTCCAGGCTGTTATCAGGAATCTAACATTCAAATTTATTACTAGACTTGACAAGTCAGAAAATGTTATAATACAGGGACTTGTAAAAATAGAAGAGAGTGATCTCAGATTTACATCTGCCATATGGAGGCATTGGTACAAACTACTGTATGTAGACCAACATTTTGATATTGGTTAGTATGGTAGTATTCATACTATTACTTATATCCTATTTACATTAATTTTTATATCTACCTACTATGGACCGAATTATGTAACTACCATAATCCTGAGTCTGAAATAAAGAATTGAATTGAATTGAATTCATCAACAACTCCACTGACGGCATCATCCCCACCACCACCACCACCACCACCACCACCATCACCACTACCCGAGTCAAGAAGGTTATTCTCATAATTGAGTGATTCGCTTTTAGTTTTAGCCCCTTCCTCCTCCTCCTTCTTATATCGGAGGTATGTGTCATACGTTATTGTAACATATTTCCTCATAATAGAACGTCTAACAATCTCGGCTTAATTGAAATGAATATAGCATACAACTTTTTATGATGGAGTTGAAGAAGTCGTAGTTTGGCACGATTATTCAAATGAATCAGATTATGGATTAGTTTCTTATGTTTCTTCAATAATCGGATAATGGCTTTGGAAACTGATGTGACTTCAACAACAACAAAATATAATCCTTGCAATGTTGCACTCGATGTGATGACATGCTGTCTGTCCGAGTGCAATACTACTACTACTCTTCACACTCACACACATGCGCATACATGCTTCTTCACTTACATGTGCGGACACACATACACACACATACACACAATCACTCTCACTATGGAGCATAGGAAATTAAGTTCTCTCCTAAAAAGATGTTAGTGTGTATTTTTGAACGTAAGCGAATTGATGCAGTAACATCTACCACATCTCGAGGATGCATACAAATCAACAGATAACCAAATCTTTTAGTTTCAACAGCATCTTTATAGCTATCCAACAACAATCTCCCCAAATTAGTCTGTGAAGCGACTCATTGTATCTGACGCATGTCTCTTGAATTATTCATTATAAACATATACTGCAGATTCAAAGAAATGGTTCGAGAACATTTACCTTGTTCATATACATTGCGACTCACCATAATCACTGAACATCCATGATGATGACTAAACTTGCTAACTAGATGTTGAGCTCCTAAGTTGTTTACAACTTCTTCATTTAGATCATCTAGTATAATCAAATTGTGTTGGGATAAATCTGAAAAGGCAAAGATCTTTTCTTTTGATGGAAGACCCTCCATGAATTCAATATCCTTAAACTCCGATTCCATTTTTGCAAATAAAGGTTGTTTCACCCTATAGCAATAGAGTGTTTTATGAACAGGAAGCTCAAATAGTGTTCGACGTTCAGTTATTATCCTATGAATCAATGAAGTTTTTCCACTTCCAGTGATTCCACTCACACTTATTGTCGCTGGAGATTTCATTCCCTGAAATGAGTGATTATCCACTTCACGTGTCATGATCGACATAATCGAATGTAGGCGGTGGTGGTGGTGGTGGTGGTGTTGGAAGTGGAGGTGAAGGAGATGAAGGAGATAATTATGTATATGGTGAGATGTTAATCGCCTGAGGGATGCTGGGGTTGCGAGCTTCACATTGTGTGAGTAGGGAAATAGGTTAGAATAAAGTTGATAAAGGTGAAAATTATGAGGAGGAGGAGGTTGTTGATGAATGTGGAAATTTAAGTGTAAGCCAAAAACGTCCAATGAAATTATGCCCATTCATCTCTGCGGGATTGGAAAGTTCACACATTCCGTGTCCAATTCCCGCAGTCCACATTTTATCATATCGATCACCCGGATGAATAATTGTAACCCCTGAGGGGAGTGAATTCAACTCTGTCAATATTCTATTTCTGATTTTCATTAATTTCATGTTTAGTATTGCAACCATCTTTCTCTCTCACACATCACTACATGCTTTTTTCTCTTTTTATTGTATTGATGATGAAGATGATGATGATGATGAGGACATGAGATCTCTTGCTAACAACTTTGCTTTGGTGTGATGGGAGGACATAATGTGAGCAGCAATAGAGTAACTACTATGGAACAGAGCCTTCCCATAATAGAATAACTGCCAACAACATTCAAAGGATTTTCCAAACTTGTCAAGTTTCAGTGGAAAATCATTTGACAAGCAGCTAGTTAAAGGTATAATGAAGGAGTTGTAATTTGTCCATGGTGTGAGCGACATTTCCAATGGAAGTGTGTCGATCCCATTTTTCATCACATGTCTCTTAATGTATAAAAAAATAAAACCTGTTCATCGTTCCTTATATGTCTAAACCGAATTGTGGTGAACTCTGAATCCTGTATTTATAACCGATCTACTCTCATTTCTAAATAACACATCTGCATAAAACCCTTCAGCAGAAGTATGATTCTTCATTAAACATCTTTTATTAATGGATTTCCAAGAGACCTTTTCATGGGATTTCATTCCACTCTCTCCCCCACCATCAACTGACTTTATAAGCAGATATGTTTTAGAATTCAAACAATATGAAGTAGTTGCTGTATACTCTTTCTTAAAGATTCTGATCTCACGTTTATCATGTTCACGATGTTTCTGACAGCAATCTCTAGGTAAATAGAAACCATTTTCCCATTTAAAGTATCCATAATCATTACAATGACCATAAAGCATACTCAAAAACTCTTTCTTTCTCGATGGTTTCACAACATCGATGAGATCTCTCCCAGAAATCGACATATACAAACTATCCGTATCACAATGGGTTAATTCAAAGTTGCTTCTATCAATGAATTTAATTATAACACAGTAATACCATTGTAAAAGAACTAACTTAGCGGTATTTAAAACAAAGAAACTGAGTTGCACTGGGATGTCTAAGCGAATTAATTGTTTACACTGCTCAATCTCAAAAATGTCATCATCTAGTTCAGTCATATTTTTTAAGAGTTTTGAATTAACAGCTAATTTTGCTTTTTGAATAGAATTCACATAGGAAATATTTGTATGCTTTGTCTTATCCATCAGGAGACTTCCGTAACTCGCATTACCCATAACCTTTGCTGTGTCACCCTTAATTTGAAAATCAGGATTCGAATCTGATTCCCTACATGAGTTTGTGATAATATCACAAAATCCTCTAAAGCAGAACTCTAATTTCCACTCAACAACCTCCCAAAGTTTTGTAACTAGAAGTCCCATACTAAGATAGAATTGTAATAGGTTAGTAGCTAGAAGTAACCGCTCACCTCGTATTCCACCCACCAGAAGTCGAGGTGTGTTCACAGGATCTTTTGAAACTTTCTTAAATGCGAATTGACACATAAGGGGACTCCACTCATTCAATGGAATGTCGACATTACAAAATATAGGAGACATTTCTGAAAAGAATTCCTTAGGAGAGATCTCCTGCTCCTTCCCTTTAGGCAATACAGCGGGAACATGAATATCCACCTCCACCATACCTGTTAACTCCCCACTCTCAACCGCGTTCAGGATGGTTTCTAGAGAAACGCTGTGGGGGTGTTTAATGTAGAATGCTGGGAGAAATTCATTTGTAGCTTGTGCTATGGAGTTATTCTCTCGCAAAAGCTTTTTAAACTCACATTCATAAAGCACCACCAAATTAAATCCGCACTGTCGAATGTATTGTTCTCTAGCCAAAGTCTGAAGATGGGACTCTTTCTGCTTTTTGTCTATCGCTATTGATTCTGTGGTGTTGGTGTCGGAGGTGGTGTTGGAACAAAAAGAACACTCACTTGGTGGATGACCATGATACCAACATCCGTTAAACTCATAAATGGTGTGGGTTTCTCGACAGTATCCATCAGTGAAATAGGGTCCAATTTTAAACTCTTTTCCAGTGTTGATCTTATGCTCAATTCTAATATTATTTGTCTGAGATTCCCAATTCATCCATTTATACATATCAAGATGTTTCCAGGTACACTGAGGTTTAAAGTTATTTTCTAACTTTCGTCTAAAAGGAAACAAAACAGGAGGTTTTTATGAGAGACAATATAGATACATCGCATTAGAGTCATAACCTTGTATAGAACGACAGGGTTTCTCAGGATTATTGCGTAGAACCGTCTCACCCACCTTAGCATATCATTTAAAGATTGTACTTCGTCCTCCAAAAGCACAAGTCTTGATCTTGGTATAAAGATCCAAATCTCGCTCACAAAAACTTGAAAAGAAGCATTCATTCTCTTTGGCGCACTGGAATAGCAATCTTCGCCCTATTCCTGGTGCGGAGATTGCGGTTTTCAATGGATCGATTCGCATAGATATATAAAATGCTAAACATATTTTCTACATCTGTAACACATGGTTTTGTATCTAGATTTGCATAGTAAATTAGGAAATCGCGAAAGGAAGTCATTCCCCGCTCCTTCTAAATTGATTGTAAATCATTATATTTCATGCGACCAGTCTTTGGTGTAGTGGAATTGCTATCACCTTTCCTTTCCCAGTCAAGGTATTCCTCCTCTAACACATTGACACTTTTGAGTTTAGAATAGAAAGCCTCATATTCAGGGAGTGTGGGATGAGAAAGTTTTGAAAAGTCAGTTAACCACTCATAAGGTAGATAACTCTTGAAATCGGGTGCTGAATAAGCGATGAGAAATTTGGAATAACTACTCCTGCTAGCAAGACTGATGTCTAAAAATGCAAACTTTTTGGTTACAATAGCGCTGTTTTGATTTCCTTTTTTATCAATATAGTTCAACTCACTCCCAAGTTTGAAGTGTTTGGGGAAAGCGGATCGCACAGCTGGAAGATCATATCTACTAGAGTTAAAACCAAGGCAAGGAAGGGTGACGCAATAAGTATTAAACCATTCTTTCAACCATTCTATGGAATTCAATATTCGCAATCTTATCTTTTCAGCACACTGTTCCTGCACGCAATAGGATGAAGGCATCATCCTCATCAACGCTTTAGACGATTCTCCTCCTCCTCCTCCTCCACTTCCAGACTTCTTCTTCTTCCTGGGTGAGTTTTCTCCTAAAGCTAGGATTCCTTACACGCGGCATGCGGCATGCGGCGTGCGGCGTGATTACGGGATGGGTCCTTTCACCCACACCCACACCCACACCCACACACAGTGTCAGGTTTCCTCACCACTGCTCTCTATGGCAAACGCAGCAGCATTCGCATTCGCATGCCGCACCGATCGCTACATGGACCGATTCAGTATTCGCATACCGCATACCACGTGTAAGGAATCCTAGCTTAACTCCATATCATTCGCTTCAGTAGAGGAAGACATCTCTTCATTGTCATCATTATTATTATTATTATTAGTGAAGTTATAATTATTAGTGTAGTTATAATCATCATTATCATCATCATCAACACCAATATCATCATCATCAATATCATTAACAACTTCATTCTCCTCCTCTTTAACTCTCACAATTGGAATATAGGAGGGGGTGGAGCTAGTAAGAGGTTGACTATAAGAAATACATAACTCATCTACTTTCTTATGTATAGATTCCCAGCGTGTTTTTGATAGTGCTTTCAACGCTTCCTGTATCTCACTCAGGTAAATCTCCATCTTAGAAAGCAAGAGATTTAAATTTTCGTCAATTATGCATTTAGGTTCTAAATAACCTGGAACATTTGAGGAAATGCTAACACAAATGGGTTTGTGTTCTGTACACCACTTTAAATTCCTTTGCTTATCATCATCATCATCTTCATCATTTCCATCCTCAACAACATCTACACCACAACCACCACCATCACCACCATCTCCAACACCAACTTCTAATTCTCTTTGCTGTTGGTGTTGAATATTTTTGGTTGGTAGGAGACATTCAAAATCGTAAACCGAAACCAGGGAAAGTTTTGCAAGTGAAGTTCAGTATCTATATTCAAACTATCTCACAACTCCTCAAATATCATTGGAGGCATTCAGTTTGCAACCATTTTTCAAGGTCGTTTATATAGATTATAAAGAGTAGTGGCCCTAACACTGACCCTTGGGGTACACCACATGTGACAGGTTGGTTGTCTGATAGTGTATTGTTTATTTTAGTTTTCTGTTGCCTGTTGTTCAGGTAGCATCTTATCCAATCCATAGTGTTGGATTTTATGCCCATGGTTTTTAGTTTTTCCAGTAGTATTTTGTGGTCTACTGTGTCAAATGCTTTGCTGAAGTCAATGAAGGTGGCTCCAACTAATTGTTTTTGGTTCATTGATGCCATTATGTCATTTGTTAGGTTAGCTATTGTTTTTGACATGGAGTGCAGTTTTCTGAAGCCCCCTTGTCTTTCGTTTAGTATATCGTTTTTTTCCAGGTGTTCATTGATATGTCTATGTAACACTTTTTCAATGAGCTTGCCTGGGGTTTGAAGAATTGATATTGGCCTGTAGTTTCCCATGTTTTGTTTGCCTCCACCTTTGTGAATGGCGGTGATGGTTGCCATTTTCCAGGCTGAGATAAAACGCCCCTGCTCAAAGGAGATGTTGAATATGTCTACTATGGTGGCCGGCATGGCTTGGAGTGCCTCTTTCAGTATTTTGGTTGGTATTTCATCTATTCCACTTGGTTTATTCGTGTCTATCTCATTTATTAATTTTTTTACTTCTATCATATCTGTTTTGCAGGTGGGGATTTCGTTCTCCACAGTTCCTGATCTGTTTTCCCATCTTTTTTTGAATTTTTCTGACAGCTTTTGCCCTATTGTGGCAAAGTGCCTGTTCAGTTTGTTTGCTGCATCTATGTCTGTGAGCATTGCCCCTTCGTTATCTTGGAAGTTTGTATGCTCTTCTTTGTTATTTTTTGGGAATAATAGGTTTACATTTTTCCAGAATTTGTTTGTGTTGCTTCCCCAGTCTTTGTCCTGCTTTATTATGTATTTCTTTTTTTGCTGTTCTCACAGCTTTGAGAGAGTTGTTTCTGGCGATGCGGTAGGCCAGTTTGTCTTCTATTGTTTCTGTGCGTTTTGCTTTATCACCCAGTTTACTTTTGGTTGTGATGAGTGTTAGCAGGTCTTTGTCTACACAAGGGTCTTGGTTTTTTTGTACTTTTATTTTCTTCATGGGACACATCTCATCAGTTGATTTTCTTATTTCTGTGATGATGTTGTCCCAATAGATATCAACATCATCTCTGTTTTGTGTGATGTTGTTTATGTTTTGGTGCAGATGATTTTTTAATGTATCTTCTGAGTAGTTTTTTAAGGACCTGCCCATTTTGTACTCATAGTGATTTGTGCTTTAAAGCTTTTTCCTGGTTACATATACTACTTTGTGGTCGCTTATACCACAGCTTCTAGTGCCCCATTTTGTGGCATGGTTTGAGTTGGTTAATATTAGGTATATTGTTGAGCTATTGTTGCTTAGCCTTGTGTTTTCAGTGATGAGCTGCTGCAGGCCTAAGATCTTGATGGTGGTTTGCAGCATTAGTTTATTTTTGTCATTGCTGCCGTAATTCACATTGAAGTCCCCTAGCACAAAGATTTCTGCATTTGTTGATTTTTTTACAGTGTTTATGCTCTTTTCTAGTTCTTCAAGGAATACTTTAATTTCACCTGACGGTGGCCTATAGAGGCTCGCTATGGCTACATTTGCTTGCTTTTCGTTTTTTATTAGGCACCATAGTAGCTCTATGTGCTCATTTGAGAGATTTGTTGGTTTTAGCTTTTCAGTGTCTAGGTTTTTGGTGGCTTTGCAGTAAATGGCAACCCCTCCACCTTTCTTTGTTTGGTTGATTGCATTAATGTGCTGTCTGTCATTACGTACAAGCCTATATCCGTCTATATTGAGGGTGTTGTCTTGGTGTTTGTCAGTGAACCATGTCTCTGATAACGTTAGTACATCTAGATTGTCTTTTTTTAGATGCATTTTTATTATGTCTATTTTATTGGATGCACTCTGGCAGTTTAGGTGGGCGAAGTGTGTGCCCCTTCCCAGTTTGCATTCAATCTCTTCTACCATATTTATTTTACTTTAAATAATATTTTTAGGATATTGGTTGCTTGATTTCGCGAGTCTTTGATTTTGTTTTGATTTTATTTTGGCTTAGTGATTGATGGATTTGGGGTGTATGTGCTGGTGCATACAGCACACATGGCCCCTTTTGATAGATAGTCATGCATACTTCCATTACTTTTACTTTTACCTGTGCGCATAGAGGAAGACATGAACATTAAAGTGTGTATTAGTTGTACCTGATTATACTTATGATTTAGGGCTTGGTTAGTGAAATTTATCAAAGTTTGTGATACTTATGTTTTGGAGCCCTGGTGCTCTTTCCAGTTCTCTGTGATGCTTTTTGACAGCCTGGCACTGACATATCTGGCATATTCCTCATTGTAGTGTATACCATCCGTCATGCCAATGCCATATCGCGCCGCTCTCTTTCCATGCCTTGTTTTGTGGGTTGACGGTTTGTTGTCTTTTAATCTAGTGTGGGCGGAAGTGGAGCAAGCTGTGCGTTGCTATGTTTCTTGCACCTCCTCCTTACCTGCTGGGATAGCTCTTATGCTTTCTCCTGCTCTTCATTGTCAATTACTTCTTGTTTTCTTATGACATATTTGTTTTTGCTCGTTTATTTATTTGTTTATTTGTTTATTTATTTGTATTTGCTTCCTTGCACAGGCTTTCCTTTAATTTTTGGAGGATGTTCCCCATTTTATTTTTGTATCCTTGTTTTACTGTTTCACCTTCACTAGCGCTGTCCAGGTACCGACCTGAGCCCCAGTATGGGCATTTTGTGCATTCCCTGAATGCGTTTCCTGGAGCATTTATTAGTTTCTCCTTCAGGCTTTCGTTTTGTGTGAATTTTGCGTGGACGATGTCCTCCAGCACGTTTTCATTGGTTTTGCACCACTCCTGTGTTCTCCATATCTTCTTTGCCATTGCCTTTATCGTATATGGATTTTCAGTGTTGTCTATCATTCTCATTATGTCGTGTTTCTCATGGTATTTTGCCATTATTGAGCTGTAGTATTGCTCTGCTGATGTATATTTTTTACCATCCTTTCCAGTGATTTCACACTTGTAGAGATTGCTGAAAGGGGAGTTGTGTCCTTGGAAAGACACTCCCCATGTGTGTTCCCTAGTTGCTGCCTTCTCTGGCGTGATTTCTGCTATTTCTATTTCATTAAATTCGTTGGGCTTATAGATTTTTCCATTTACCTCTATATTGCATCCTTTCATTTTGATTGACTTTATTTTTTCGTTTTTGTTCTCCATTGCAAGTGTGTACATTTGTTGTACCGTTTTCTCATTTAGCATTTCGGCTTCTGATCTGACCGGCCTCATTGTTACCTTGCTGTAGCTTTCTTTTGACTGGAGCATTTTTTTTTCTGGAAGAGTTCTTTTTTGTGTGACTCCTTTTCCAGCTGGATTTTGATGCTCCTTGGTCTGCTTGTGATTTTTTCGGTGTTTTGGGTTTCTGTATCTTTGGTTTCCTTGTCTTTAATTTTGTCTGAGGTCTGCTCGTTGTTGTCTGTGTTTTTTTTTGGTGTTGCCTCTTTTTTCATTTTCCTTCCTAGACGGAAGGCTTTGGTCACTACCATCCAGACAAAGTCACAGTCTGCTTCTTTTAGCATGTTTGTGACAGTTTTCTCCATGTTTTCATCTTCTTTTTCCGGGATGCCATGTATTATGATGCTGAGTTTTTTCCCATCACTTTTTGTCGCCTCCGTTTGGGCTGTATCTGTGGGTGGCTTCCTTTTGTCCGTGGGCGCAGTCCTGGATTTTGTCTATACCTTTGTTTTCATTTGTGGTGTTCTTTTGTTCTTTGAGCTTCTCAAACTCAGATTTGTACCACGTGCATTCTATTTGCAACGTGTTGTACGCTACCTGTAGTGCCTGCAGTTGGTTTTGATATTCATTGTCATTGTCGTTGTCCCTTGGTTTTGTTTAGTTTTTTCCATCATTTCCATTGTCATTCATGCCGTTTCTGTCATTTACTTTTATATCCTTTTTGTTTTTGCCCCCTTTCGCTAATTCTTCTTTGACTGTTTGGATTACCAGTCTCACTATCTCATCCTTATCCATATGCTTATCTCCGTGTTCCGTTATTTCCACATGCTTACCTCCATGCTCTGTTATTTCCATTTCATTATCCTGTGTGTCGTCCTTTCCCTCCATTTTTAACGACTGGTTATCTGTCGTAGTGTTCTAGTGAACAATTTTTTTTTGGTTATGAGTATTTGTAGGGACCACACACGAAAATCTTTAAAACAGGTCTAGAACACCATAAATAGTACAGAATTGAAGTCCTTCAAATTCTGAGTTGAATAGACCTGTTTTTTGTTGTTGTTTTTCTTAGCTCTATAGCATTGTTAATAGAATAGTTATGATGGTTTTCATTTCACTCTTTTGTCTTAATTCCTGGACATTTTACTATGGGGGAACTTGGTGAAACCACATGCAAATATAGCCCACAAAAAATTTCTAAATAAGCAAATTCCAACTAAAAAAATTTCACTGCAAAGGCATTGGAAAGTCCTTTCTAATGATACCCAAACCAACATCCTGTGACAATTATAAAGGAAGCCGTGACACTCTATAAAACGGCGAAAAATGGCGATCGGCGGTATTACATTGAATTTTGAAATCGATTTTTACTAATCGACGTACTGCACCTTACTGCAACAAGCCACAGCGTTCACTCAAACATAGTTTAAAAGAGAACAGGCCATAGAATCAGTGTATACAAATACTATTTGTGTGCTGGTGAGTGATAGCTGGTGAGTGATAATAAGGGAATCTATCAGTTCACTCAACGCAACAGTGGTTTTGAGTCATTTAGACATTATAAATCACACACACACACACCTCAACAGTAAAGCAAAGTATATGGGTGATAATATGCCATGGTACTTAGCAGTGAGTGCTGGTAAGTTTGTTGTATCAGAGGATACAAATCCTGGCAATCCGTAGCCTTGTTTTCGGCGATTCCCGCCGTATCTAACGGTCGACACGGTTGTTTTGTTTTTGTTTTTACTATATTCCTCCTCACAGGTCTATCCTGTAGTATCCTGGGATGTTTATATAGTATCCTGGGATGTCTATAATGGTTCTTAATGCACGCTTTAGTATATTGGATTCGCGATAATCAGCATCCGCGTAAGATTAACGTCCACTCATGGTCGCCATCTTTCAATATGTATTCTTGATGCGGTTGACTCCTTTCTGAAGCGTGAATCCATCTATGGGAAATCAAATGATGCCATGATGTGAAATGCTTACCACAATCTTTGCAAGTAATGGCGGAATGAGATTTTGAAACAGAACCGGGTTGGAATACTCCACTTGAATCTCTGTCTTTTAAAAGAGTTTGTTTTTTCATTCACACCACCACCACCATCACCCTCACCACCACCAGCACCATCACCACCACCAGCAGAATATTCATCATCATCATCATCATTAGTATCAGTTCTCATGAATCGTGAAGAAGAAGAAGAAGAAGAAGATGGGGTGGGAGTTGTGACATAATCAGCGTGATATAACCGCATATGCTTATTGAGAAGTTTACTATTTCCAAATGTCACAGAACATAGAGAACATTTAGCACAATGCATCTTCATATGGTGTAGTAGTTCATTCATGTATGAATATTCTTCACCACATTCTCCACACTTATAACAAGAAGACCTTGTGGAAACATCTTTCCCAATTTGTGAAATAGGTGAAGAAGGGGGTGAAGTGGGTGTAACTTTCCCAATTTTACATCTGTTCTCATGTCTTCTTCGACTAAACAGGGAGCGGAAAGTTTGTCGAATGCAAGCCAGCGATTGAAGCTCTGGGCGACAGGTGAATACAAGTCGCTGATGCTTTGCCAAACTTGAGATAGTCTTGAAGATCTTCGAACATGAGTCACACGAAAAATGCTGAAAGGATAAAGAAGGATGGGGGGATATATATATATAATATAAGTATATATCATCAACATTTATTGTAAAAAAAAAATATATATATATACATCCGATTCCATTTCACTGTGCTGAGTATATATATATATTAAATACAAAATATGTATTACAACATATTTTTATTTTGAAAAAATACATAAATTTAAATAAGTTCATAAATTAATCAAATATATATATATCATCAACATCTATTGTAAAAATAATATATACATCCGATTTCATTTCAATGTGCTGAGTATATATTAAATACAAAATATGTATTACAACATATTTATTATTTTGAAAAAAAATATCTAAATTTAAATAAGTACATAAATTAATCAAATATAAATAAATAAGATATGAGTAAACATACCTAATGTTTTCCCATGTTGTTCTTCGCTTAAATATTGATGCTGTTCTTCGCTTAAATATTGATGTTACTTCATCAAAACTCCCTCACTAACTGATATGATGTTACCTCTGAAAGGGTCTACCAACTAGCTCAATGACGTCATCGCTTCGGGCTTTCGGAAGGGGGGTTTGGGGGGGAATCGTTCTATTTTTAACAATAACATCCATCATCCCCAGCATCACCTCCATGCTCAATGACGTCATCGTTTGGGTTCGCTGGGGGCGAAATGATGGTGGGTGGGGGTGGCAGATGGTAGCGCTGAAAATGCTCAATGACGTCATCTTTTGGGTTCACACACACACACACATACACGGGTCATCTAAGGACAAACAGGTCATCTAAGGACCCCACCCTTCAAGAACGGGTCATCTAAGGACAAACCTACCCCCCCACCCTAAAAGTATGGGTCATCTAAGGTCAATGGACTCTCTCAGAAGTGGTCATCAAGTGCAATGGACTCTCTCAGAGCCAGGATTACGTAATTTTACGCTCAATCGAACCCTACTATACTACTCCAGACAGTGAGGGCCAACAGAGTTAGATGTGTGGGTTGACCACTAGTGTACACAGCCCTTTCCGCAGACTCGGGCTCCCAGTGTGATCCCCCACGGTCGGTGCTCGGACCAATTCAGTGGTCGACCCACCACCCCGTGCAGAACCCACCACCCCATGCAGAACCCACCACCCAGCGCAGAACAGTGTTGTCAATAAACTGGTATGTGTCCTCCTTTGACATGCGAATGAAACAAAATGATCGCAAATGTCGCAAAGGAACGACTGTAATATGTATGCAATTCAAAGCAACGAACACATAAGATTATGACGAGCTGGTTGCTTTTTCTGCTTTGTTTTGGTTGGTTAGTCACGATCTTGAAATGGGAAGCTACGCTGTGAAAATTACCATTGCTCTCGAGCACAAAAGACGTGGAAGCTGAAGTGGGTCCAGCATTTGATTCTTTGTGGAGGCTGGGAAGTCCCGGCAGACATAATGTCCCGCACCGATGAGTGTGAGATCAACATTTACATAATCAACATTTACTTGATAGCAGATACACAAACAATATAGCAGGTTAAATTCATAATAAATGAGTTGAAGGTGATAAGCTCGGGTGTCAATTGGTGATTGTCATTTTTTCTCCTTTGATTGTTTTTAGCCATTTTTTATTGTTTCGTTTGATTGCATTCCGAGTGCAATCAAACGAAACCTTTCTTCATCCACACCTGCCGATTGCATTCCGAGTGCAATCGGCAGGTGTGGGTGAGTGGGTGAAGAAAGGTACCGCCACTGGTCAGTCGGAAGCTTGATTGATTGATTGGTGGTTGCTTTACGCTGTGTCGGCAGCATAGGCCATATTCACGGCAAGAAATGTTAGTTTTTTGTTCAAACCATCGCTTTTACATGTAAAAGCAGACAATCAATTATGTGCCAATAGATACTCATTAAATTAGAAAGCTCACAATCATATATTTGTGGTAAAGGGAAACAAATTCCCATAGAAAAAGACAAGTTTTATTAATAATTGATAGAATCTATTTAGTAAACTATATGAGGTGGTACAGTCCAGCTGCCCTCAAAAAGGCTAAAATGTTTTCCTGTTTTACCTTAGTAAAAAGGTCATGCATACTATCTGCAGTGTAGAACTGTTGGCGCAGGGCAAAAAAAATCAACGCAACTTAGTAAAATGGGTTTGAGTGTCAGCGGGGACTGACACCCAATACATTCAGAGGGAGGTTCCCCCTTGAGCAGAAAAGCATGTGTTAGCCACGAGTGGCCAATACGGCAGCGGCTAAGGACCACTTGGTCCCGCTGACCTCCCGCATGAGTCTGTGGTGGCTTTCCCACAGATGGTTCAATTTCTTTAAGTTTATTAATGTTTTCATCCCACTCATGTTGCCATTTGGATTTTATGTGGGTGGCTTCAGATCAGAGTGAGGGATCAGACACGGTTCAAGATCACAGTACAGGGCCTTCTTCGCAGCCCGATCAGCTCGTTCGTTTCCTTGTATGCCGGCATGGCCAGGCACCCAGCACAGGTGGATGTCATACCCATCCGTTGTCAGTTGGTTCATTTTATAAATGACCGTTGCTAGAATAGGGTGATTCGTTTTCAGTCCAGCAACAGCCAGGAGGCAAGAGAACGAATCACTGTATATAACATAGTTAGTGTGGTTGGATACCTTGATACACTCCAACGCGAGAAGGAGTGCTCGGGCTTCTGCAGTGAAAATCGAGCTCTGATCGGGCGAATGCACGCCAAACTTTTCCCGTCAGCAGACTGACGCAGCAGCTACCCGGCTTTGGTCTTTCGAACCATCAGTGTATATGGAGAGGTGGTCTGCAAACTGGCCTTGAATCTCTGCATGCAGTCCTTGGTACTCGAGGGGATGTGTCCCAGACTTCCTCAGTTCCGTGAGTCGGAGGATAACCGATGGCTTTCTCAACGACCACGGGGGATGTTCTGGGACTTTGGCATCCTCCAACACGTCCAAATCCACGCCCAAGGCCTCCAAATGAGGTTTCATTCGGAGCCTCAGTGGCCGGATGTAATTCGGCCTGGCTTCATACCTGGATTCGTCATGTTGCTCGAATAGACAATTGTGTGCAGGATTCAATGCATTAGTTTTTATCTTGACTACATATTGCATGGCCAGTTTGATTCTCCTGTTGTTAAGTGATGGTTCATTGGCTTCGACGTAAAGGCTCTGAACCGGTGAGGTGCGGAAGGCCCCAAGGGCCAGGCACAGTCCCTGGTGGTGGATCGTGTCTAGCAGCCCAATATATGATTTCCTTGCGGAACCGTATACTATGCTGCCGTAATCCACTCGTGACCGAACCAAGGTTCTGTACACGGAGAGCAGAACATCTCTGTCCGCTCCCCACTCTGAGCTGGACAGCACCCTCAGAATATCTAGCGCCTTCAGGCATCTTGTTTTCAGGTACTTTATATCTGGCACAAAAGACAGTTTTGCGTCAAGAATGAGGCCCAGAAATTTGGTTTTCTCAACGACTTTAATGGGACCCCCATCCAGGGTCAGCTCCGGTTCCGCATGCATTCTACGCAGCAGGCAGAAGTGCATGCAGACTGTTTGGTCTTGGAAAATTTGAAACCGTTCAGAACTGACCATCGATGGATCCCATTTATGCTTGGTTGTAGCTGTCCCTCTATGACATTCATGTTAGCACCGCTGTATTATAAAACAAAGTCGTCCACAAAAAGACTACAGGAGACCCCCCCCCCCCGCTTTACAGCAGCAGCAATACCATTGACCTTGACGCCGAAAAGGGTCATGGCCAGTATGCTGCCTTGAGGTACTCCTAGTTCTTGTGAGTGTAGGCTGGAATAGGTAGTCTTGACACGGATGCGGAAATGCCTGAAAGCTAGAAAGTTCCTGATGAAAATTGGCAAGTGGCCATGAAGGCCAATCGCATGAAGATCCTCCATGATGCCATGCTGCCACATTGTGTCATAGGCTTTTTCGACGTCGAAAAAGACAGCCACAACGTGCTCCTTCTTAAGGAAAGCATCTCTTATGAAGGTCTCCATGCGCACCAAATGGTCGAGGGTGCTGTGGCCCCATCTGAAGCCACATTGAAGGTTGGACAGGTGGTGTCGTGACTCCAGTAGCCAGACGAGGCGGTTGTTTACCATGCGCTCCATGGTTCTACAGATGCAGCTTGTGAGGGCTATGGGATGATAGTTGTTGGCTTCACTCTGGTCTTTACCAGGTTTGGAAATCGCTATTACTGTTGCCTCCCGCCAAGAGGCGGGGACGACACCCCACTCCCAGATGTTGTTGAAGAGTTGAAGCAACAGTCTCAGTGCATGTTCAGGGAGATGTTTAAAAAATTGATAATGAATTCCATCAGGTTCAACTGCTGTGTCATGCGAGCTTGCCAAACAACACCTCAACTCACCCATACTGAATGGGGAGTTGTAGTGCTCCTCGCCATCGGAGGAAAAGTCCAAGAGCTTTCGCTCTTGGCGTTCCTTGACGGCCCGAAAGCCCGGGGGGCAGTTTGCCAAAGACGAGTTTCCAGCAAAGGTGCGAGCCAATTCTTCACTTATTTCGTCGAGTGATGTGAGAATGGTGCCGTTGTGTTTCAAGTGCTGGACTACAGAAGAATCACCTCCCCTTCGTTTGATTCTCCTGATCATTGTCCATACTTTGCCCAACGGTGTGTGCATGGTGATGCTAGAAACAAATTGTCTCCAACACTGCCTCCGCACTTCTTTGATTGTTCTGCGAGCGCGAGTGCGCAGAATTCTAAAGAGCGCCAGATTTTCAGCAGTCGGTCTGTGGAATTTACGCTGAGCTTTCTTTCGTTCCTTAATAGCACTCCTACAGCCGTCATCTAACCATGGAGGCGTGAAACGCTTGGGAGTTGCCGAGGTCTTCGGAACAGTTTTCTCTGCGATGCATCTCAGCATCTCAGTGAAGGCATCGATGTCACTGATGTCTGGAGTGAGCTCCTCGCGACATAGGGTCTGGAAGGTGGGCCAATCGGCTTTACAAACCTGCCAGCTCCTCTCTCGCTCTACGGGAGATGCCCCCCCCACAATTAAGAATAATTGGGAAGTGGTCGCTCCCGCAGAGTCATCCCAGACCCTCCACGAAAAGTCCAGCGCCAGTTCTGGTTCTACAATGCTGAGATCGATGGCAGAGTATGTTCCGTAGCCGGGATGCAAATATGTGTATGAACCATCGATCAATACACACAGAGCATGAGCGGCCACAAGGTCCTCAATTCTCTTGCCTTTAGCGTTCCTATTGTCTCCCCCCCATAATGGGTTGTGGCCGTTAAAGTCACCCATAAGTAAATATGGGGACGGTAACTGGTCCACAAGGGTGTCCAGTTCTTGTAAAGTGAGAACAGAGCTCGGAGGAATGTAAATGGAACAGAGAGTTACAGTCTTATGCAGAGTCAGATGAACAGCTACAGCCTGTAGTGTCGTGTCTAATGCCACTGGCGTACATACCACATCACGTCTGACCAAGATGGAGGAGCCGCCAGCGGCTCGGTCTCCATCTGGTGCGTGCTTGTTATGAATGGTGTAGCCTTTAAGACTACAACTCTCAGAAGCTTTTATATAAGTTTCTTGTAGGCAAACAGCGAGTGGATTGAGGTTGCAACAAAGAAGAGACAACTCTTCGATGTTGCTCCTAAAACCTCGGCAGTTCCATTGAATAAGAGATGCACCTGTCACTGTTATTTTGGAGCAGTGACAGGTGTTCTCCCCCTCACCTTTGGTTTGAGGGAGAGACTTCGACTGCGGGTTTCCACAGTATCAGGCATCTCAATATCAGCCATCGCCCGATATCTATTTGACGTTAAGTTTTTGGAGATCGATGACCCCCTGGACATTTTGTCCATAGGGGTTAAAGATCCCTTCGGAACTCGGTCCGACAAATTGTTCTTCTTTTTGGGCATCACCGGCTCGGCCAGCGTCTGCACCGCAATACTATTATTACTATTATTACTTTTGGTCGAAACCGGCGTCGGATTTGGGACTGGGATGAAGGCAGTGGGCTTCCCTCCAGTCAACCACGTCAGTTCAGTCTGGCATTCAATTGTCCTGTTGGAGGCTTCGGCTGCTGCAGCATAGCTCTTGGTGATTGGCGAGGGAGTATTCGCCTCAGCCAGCCTTCAAGCTTCTGGGTAGCTTAGCCGCTTCTCAGTCTTGATCTGCTGAATTAGCTTCTTTTTTTTTCAGTCGGGAGCAGTGGTGGAGACTGACCATCCAAGTGTGGTGTCCGGGTAGTGTTGTGATTTGATTGGTTGGTTATTTTGCTTTGTGATTGGCTGAGAGCCTTGGGAAGGGGCACGCCGGTCCGCCACCCATAAGTAAATATGGGGACGGTAAATATGGTCCACAAGGGTGTCCAGTTCTTGTAAAGTGAGAACAGAGCTCGGAGGAATGTAAATGGAACAGAGAGTTACAGTCTTATGCAGTGTAAGATGAACAGCTACAGCCTGTAGTGTCATGTCTAATGCCACTGGCGTGAATACCACATCACGTCTGACCAAGATGGAGGAGCCGCCAGCGGCTCGGTCTCCATCTGGTGCGTGCTTGTTATGAATGGTGTAGCCTTTAAGACTACAACTCTCAGAAGCTTTTATATAAGTTTCTTGTAGGCAAACAGCGAGTGGATTGAGGTTGCAACAAAGAAGAGACAACTCTTCGATGTTGCTCCTAAAACCTCGGCAGTTCCATTGAATAAGAGATGCACCTGTCACTGTTATTTTGGAGCAGTGACAGGTGTTCTCCCCCTCGCCTTTGGTTTGAGGGAGAGACTTCGACTGCGGGTTTCCACAGTATCAGGCATCTCAATATCAGCCATCGCCCGATATCTATTTGACGTTAAGTTTTTGGAGATCGATGACCCCCTGGACATTTTGTCCATAGGGGTTAAAGATCCCTTCGGAACTCGGTCCGACAAATTGTTCTTCTTTTTGGGCATCACCGGCTCGGCCAGCGTCTGCACCGCAATACTATTATTACTATTATTACTTTTGGTCGAAACCGGCGTCGGATTTGGGACTGGGGTGAAGGCAGTGGGCTTCCCTCCAGTCAACCACGTCAGTTCAGTCTGGCATTCAATTGTCCTGTTGGAGGCTTTGGCTGCTGCAGCATAGCTCTTGGTGATTGGCGAGGGAGTATTCGCCTCAGCCAGCCTTCGAGCTTCTGGGTAGCTTAGCCGCTTCTCAGTCTTGATCTGCTGAATTAGCTTCTTTTTTTTCAGTGGGGAGCAGTGGTGGAGACTGACCATCCAAGTGTGGTGTCCAGGTAGTGTTGTGATTTGATTGGTTGGTTATTTTGCTTTGTGATTGGCTGAGAGCCTTGGGAAGGGGCACGCCGGTCCGCCACCCTTCAGTGGCAGCTCCCCCCCCCCCCCCCCCCCTTTCTCCCACTTGGAATGCTTCCACTCACTTGGAAGACCCCTCCCCCGGGAAGCCCCCCCCCGAAACCCCCCCCTGTCAGTGTCATGGGGGGGGGGGGGGCCCAGCATCTTTGCTGTCCCAGTGCCCAGCAATGAACCCAAATGAGCGTCTCCGCTCATTCCAGACTATTGCCCCGTGAGCGGAACCTTGAAAGGCCGCGGACTAATACTCACATTTTACCTCTTCTAAAATAGCCGCTTTCCACCTCCCACCACTTATCCTCGATGCTCAGAAAGGATTGTTTGTTGTTTTACGTCCTAGCAACATCTAAGGTCATATCAGAAAGGAAGCCTATTCAAAGAATAATTCCGTCGGAAGAACTGAATATGTCCTAGTTGGCACGTCCTAGTTGTGCATAATGTCATCACACGTTCGATACACTCGCTTTGGCAACTACTGGACCCCGGAACTGTGATCCAGATTCATGTAGAGACATAATGTGGAGGGGGAAAATTGTGTCAAGTAAGGTTGTGTGCTGAGAGGCATATGGAGAGCAGAATGGAGAGCGGCGGTTAAGATGTGAAAGCAGTCACATTCCGACCGACAGCATGATGGTGATGACTGTAGATATATAAGATGGTAGTGCATGTATGAAGACAGTGCACAATAGTTAGCTATTGTATCATGTTATCTGTGCACTGTACCATTTCTGGATCTCTCCAGCAAACTCAAGATAATGAGCAAATCAGAGAGCCTGCACATAGCCACATAGCATAACGATGCACCACATAGCAAGGATATTTGCACGAACATCGTACCATCGCTGCCTGCCCCGACACTGAGGCTGGCCACAGGGCACTGCGGGGCGCTTCCGGGAGTGAAGTATTCACCCAAAAGGTACTTGACCTCGACATCTAACTGAGTAGGTTAGACTTCCGGTCGTGTCACTGGTGAGGCATCTCGGTTGACCCCGCTCAGATATCCGATCAGGGCCGATGTGTACATAGAGGACGGAGCACTCACCTATCATTTGAGGTCGGCGAGGAACATCCAGGCGACCTGTCACGGCCGGGTGGTTATTTAGCACATTGACACGTGCTAAATAACAGAACTTCATCTGAAGACTACTTAATAGGCAAGTATTATTTATTTTATTTTATTAACGTTTGGTCGTGTTTATCACAGTCACAATGACAGCTCCTCGCCAGTTCAATGGTACCACACTCACAAATTACACAATTTGTTCTCAGTAGTGAATAGTTCTAATTAACAGAATTTCATTTGAAGACAAACCAGAACCAGAAAATTTGAGAACAGACGCGTTGGGAAGACATGTACTTATTCTGTGTCCAACCTTTCAGCCTCCTCCCAAGGGTCGTGATGAAAATCCAGAGGGACCAGGCAAGAGTGATAGTGGTGGCACCCCACTGGCCAGCGCAACCGTGGCTTGACCTGTGCTAAATAACAGAACTTCATCTGAAGACTACTTAATACGCAAGTATTATTTATTTTATTTATTTCCCCTGTTCACAATCTTGGCTTAAAGAGGCAATAGACCAGATGACGTTCCCCAAGAGGAAGGAGAACATGAATGGAGCAGGTCCACAAACCAGGGTCTCCCTGAGACAAAATTGACGGTATACCTTTATTAGGCAGAACATTAGAAGGTTATGACATAGACAAAAGAACTTTAACTTACTTTAAACACACTTGGCACTCGGCCACTTAACCCAGGTGGGGACTATGGGTGCTAAAGAGAGGCTATCCGAGGATAGCTGACGTGCTGAAATACCTACTTATGTATTTTGAAATGGGAGTAGGGTATGGAGCAATAAACATGGCAAGGTGTGATGGGAACACAGTAGGTGAACACTACTTCATTAAGTGCTTTGCAAAACCACGAACAGAGATCTCCACAACCCAGATATGACAGCTTCTGGAGCGTGGAGAAGGTACTGAACTGGTTAGTCTGTATTGATGTTGTATAAATTTGTTATTGTTACTTGTGTCGTCCCAAAGAGGACAAACCATCCTTAACCTGACAGAATGAGAATAGAGGAGGAAGCGCTGATCTTCAAAATGAAAATGCTGTTGGGACAGCCACTGGACTCGATACGCTTCTACCCAAATAGAAAACTTTGTGTAGTGAGAACTCTGAAGAGCTACATAATGAGAACAGCAAACGTCAGACAACGACTTATCTCGTACATCGGTCCACACTGGCAAGATGGTCAATGAGAGCCATGGAGCTGTCAGGGATATACACAGCCAAGTACAGGGGACACAGTACTAGAGGGGCATCCGCCTCAGCGGCGAGCGCACTGGGAACCAGCCTAAATGCGATCATGAGAAACGCATTGTGGCGATCGTGGTGCAAAATTTTACAATAAGGAATTCTACAGTAAGGACCCAGCAAACCATCCTGAGAGGAGCAAGAAAGTTATTAAGACTTTTTCTTCTTCTGGTGTGGTTTTTTATTGATATCAAATTCATCAATAACATCTTCATCAACATTAATATCAACTGCATCATCATCAATAAGATCACTGGGTGGTATGGTGTTGTTTTTATTTCCCTCCTCCTTCTTATATCGAAGGTAGGAATCATACTTCCTCATGATAGAACTCCTAACAATCTTGGCTTAATTGAAATGAAAATCGCATACAGTTTTTTTTATGATGAAGCAACCACAATCTTGTGTGTTCATTCAGATGAATAAGATTCTGAATTAGTTTCTTATGCTTTTCCAATGAATGCTTAGTATTTCTGGAGATGGATAATTTTGATAATGCAACTAAAATCTCAGCAATGAAAATCTCTGTTTTCGACTCGCTGTCACCAATAAAGCTCAGGTCTCGACTTCAACAGCAACAAAATAAACTCCTTGCAATGATGAATATGTTGTGTTGACATGATGTATGTGCAAACAGATTTTCTTCCCAATGAATGAAAGACATCGGAATCCGAGGTATAAGTAACTAAAAGGTGTGTGTGTGCATGCTTCCTGAATGAATGAATGAATGAACGAAAGATTGTGTATGAATCCCCACATACACTCACATTCAATTGCATAGAGACTCATGCATCCATACATATAATCTTCCATATTTTATTTTATTTTATTCACTAAGGTAAATAGGAAATTATATCCTCTCCCAAAAATATATTAGTATGAAGTTTTGAACGCAAACGAGTAAATGCGGAAATATCTACCATATCGCGTGGGTGTAGACAAATCAATAAAAATCAACAGCATCCTTATAACTTTCCAACAGCAATCTACCCAAATTTGCCGCTACTCACTGAATTTGTCTCATATCTCTCGAATTATTCATTATAATCATATATTGAACATTCAAAGAAATGGTTCGTTAACACTTCCCCTGTCATAAACATTATGACTAACCATAATCACTGAACATCCTCGATGATGACTAAACTTACTAACTACATGTTGAGCACCTAAGTTATTCACCACTTCTTCATTTAAGTCATCTAGTATAATCAAACTGAAAAAGCAAAGATATTCTCTTTGGATGGGATACCCTCCATAAATTCAATATCTGTAATCTCTGCATCCATTTTATCAAACAACGGTTGCTCAACTCCATAACAATAGAGAATTTTATGAACAGGAATCTCAAATAGTGTTCGACGTTCGGATAATATCCTATGAATCGATGATGTTTATCCATTCACGCTAATAGTAGCTGGAGATTTCATACCCTGAAAAGCTTGATCATCATCTTCAATTGTAACAATCGACATGCTGATGAGAATGATGATGATGATGGAGATGACACTAAAACTAGATGAGTGGTGTGAGTCCAACAAAATAACCATCAACACAAGCAAATCAAAAACAGTACTCTTCTCGCATAAACAAATGCCAGAAAGAAAACTACACTGTAAGTTAGGAAACCAAACATTAGAAATACCTAGGCCTTGCGTTGGACAGCCAACTAAACTACAACCTATGTATAAATAAAATTATCCAGAAAGTAAACCATAAACTGTAGCTAAGAGACTACATGACACAAGAAATGTCAATAAAAATCTTCAAGGGCATGGCGCTCCCCTATTTTGACTATGGAGATGTAAACTACATGGGTGCGAGAAAAGAACTACTAAAAAAACTGCAAATACTGCAGAACAGAGCCCTAAAAATCTGTCTAAGAGTAGACAAGCTGCACCCCACCTATGACATACACAAAAGAACCAAAGTGAAATTACTAGAAAATAGGAGAATAATTCACTTGAAAACATTAGCATATAGCTATAGTCAAAACAATAAACTCCTAACAAAACCACAAAGGGCTACTAGAGCAAATAATGCACCACTACTAAAGCAGACCAGAAGTAAAATAAAAGCTCATGAGAGAAGCAAGCTGGAAATGGCTGCCAAGGTGTGGAATGCCCAAACGGTAAAGGAACGACAAATTCCTGACCTAAAAACTTACAAAAATATCTATGCAAAATAAGGCTAGGAAACCCCCACTAAGCTGCACTGCAAAGGGGCATGTGATATGTCACGGCCCACCAGTGGAACGCCCAATGGAAGGTAACCATGTCAAAAGTAGCCAGATAACACACCACACAGCTACGTACAAGCCTATGATATGTAAATAGGAATAGGCTAGTCTAGTAATAAGAGTAGAACAAAATAAAATACATATATGCCAAGAAAATAAAAAAAACTAACATAGGCTACTAACCATACCAACCATCTATCTGCTACTGAAATGCAGGCAATCAAATTACTTATCAGCAGCTACTGTGTGGTAGGATAACACCAACACTACAACTGGCCAGCATTGAAAACAAGCCTGGGTGCCTGGGCTTATATGCTATGGACAGTATAAATACAGCCTCAATAAAAAAAATATTAAACAAAATATATTAAAAAAATCCGAAGCGAGAGCCGAGCGAGGCCAAGAGCCAGATCTCCCTGGTGCAGGCGCCGAGGGTGAGGTCTGAGGCACGGCCGGACTCCAGGGCCTGCGCCGAGGCCGTGTTGTCCGTGTTGATGATTATCTCGTAGCCACCCGGGGCCTCGGGCCTGGACCGCCAGCACGAGGTTCACAGCCTCAAGCTTGTGTATAGCGGGGAAGGCGGCGACGCACGCGTCGTTGTAGGCCTCGGAGAAACAGTGGGTGGCCGAGAAGGCACCCCCGCCAGTGAGGCAGGAGTCACACTCTATTACCCAGCTCGGCCGCTCGGCCGGGGGAAGGAGGCAGACGCTGTTGCTCTTGGTCGCGAAGTCGCGGAACCAGCGAAAGTCGCGGCGAGGTCGATGTCCACGTCCGCTGTGCTGGAGGCAGGGGAGGCGCTCAGGCTGCGCAGGAGACGGGCCATGAACCTCCGGGCCGCCAGAACGCAGGTGCTGATGTGGGCAGGGCGGCGAAGGAGCCTCTGGAGGGCCTTCCTGGTGAGGGATGGGCGCTCGAGCCAACGCTCGCAGTCAGCGATGACATCGCAGTTTCTGTTCGGGGATCCGAAGGACCATGGCCTCCCGTGTCGAGCTCGATGCCGAGCCATGTGAGTCCTATGGTGGGGGGGCAGCATTTGTCGGGGGCGAGGGACAATCCGAGCGCGGAGCATATGTCGCGGAGGGCATCGAATGCACACATGGCCTCCAGGAAGGTGGCCTCGCAGCCGACGAAATCGTTGACGTATACCAGGCTGTGGTACCCCCTCTGCTGGAGTATCCATGACACCACCTCAGTGACGCGGTCACAGGCCACGCCCGAAGTCCTGCAGATGAGGGCAGCGCAATGTCCATGTACAGCTTGCCATCGACCGTTATGCAGAAGAGGGGGGCTGATAGCGGGTCCGCTCTAAGCTGCCGGTATGCCCTGGAGACATCTGCCGACCAGCAGAAGGAGGCCCTGCCCTCGTGGACGATGCACCGGCCCGCGTGCGAGGCGGCTGGCAGGCTGTAGGCGCAGGGGCGGCCCAGGTACTCACGCCTGCGGATGCCAGAGTTCACACTGCACCCCGGGGGGAAGGACAAGTCCACTATGATGCATCGCTTCCCTGGTGTCGACTTGGGGCGTGTCATAATGGGGCTGCATTGCGCCCACGGGGTGAAGGGGGGAACGAGGAAGGGCCCCAGCAGGGCACCTTTGTTGAGCTCCTCGTCCGCGTATGCTGTTATGTGGTGGGCGAACTGGGGGTCCTCTCGGTGGTTGTGGAAGGTCGGCGTTGGTGGCCCCGGCGCGGTGTAGTTCGCCGGGAAGTCAAACTCGAGGTGATCTGCCAACAAGTCATTGTGGTGGCCCCGAAGCATTTCATGCCAGGCGTGGATGACGAGCTCATAGGGGACCGGGACTCGGGCGGCCAAATAGTTCGGAAGAACCGAGTTCCGGGCTGCTTCGTACACCGCCGCGTAATCGGGGTAGTCAGCCCAGCATTCACCCGACAAGATGGGCCAGAAGAGGTCGAGGGTGGCCCTATGCTCAAGGGGGGAGGGGCCGCACTCCGGGGCGAGATCCACGGCCTCCTCCACCATCTCGCAGTCGCCAGAGGCGTGCCGTGGGGTTATATATTTCTCTAAAACAAGTTTCTGTTGACACATTTGGAATTTTAAAATTTAGAACAAAAATTAATAATGGTGATGTGGATATCAGCCTAAAGGTGACATTGTTTTGTATGTTTCTTAGCTCAAAATGTTTAACTATGGCTAGTTTTGTCTTAGATATATTCATCAGATCAATATATTGCATGCGTGCATACATGTTTATGCCAAATTGTTATGTATTTCTATTAATTTTGAATAAAATCACACAAGTTTTGCCCTACCCAAACTCAATGGCCATACACATTTGCTTTGCTGCCAAAGCCGTTGTCAGCACATGCGCAGTCGGAACCGTGATCTCGTCTATTGCATTGCATAATTTAATGAGAAACACATAGATGATAACCGGTTTTTTGTTGTTGAATGTAAAAAGGTTTGGGGTGCCTGAGCATTAATAGTTTGAGGGGATCCGCCGCAAATACATAGGTTTCCGGTTTTAATGCTATGATGGCAGTAGCCGTTCTGGGTGTGCTTATGCGTTATCGTTTGGACGGGATCAATCGCAAATGCGCCAGGTTCTGCTATAATGCCAGCAGCCATATTCTACGATCCAGCTGGACCTGAGCGTTAATGGCTTGACAGGATCCACCGCAAATGCGCAGATTTCCAGGTCCAATTATAAAGTCCATGGCTGGAATCTGTGGTTGTGTAGGTAGTGTTTTTCTTCTATCTAGTTTTTTATTCGTTTCATCTATTTTCAATGGGTTAATTTCATTTTAAATTGGCTTGTCGACGACTTTTCCGGCAGAATGCGGCTATTCTTTGGGGAAACATTAGTCTTTGACAATGGTATAATGCCATGATTGAAGCCTCGTGTAGCCGGTGAATAGAATTTTTTATTGGGACTACTTTCGGTTTCTAGTTTAACCTTGAGATGAACTTTTCACTTTTCTTCTGCGTTACAGGCAAAAATTCTATACTTGGATTCAATTCTTAAATTATTTCTACCACCGCATACAACAGCAGCTTGACAATGCCTATCACACGGCATAAGGATGAACAATTGCGTGAAGAATTTGAAGGTCAGCCTGAATTGGGTACATATACTGCTGAGATTGATAAGATAGATGCGTGGAGTAGGTTCATGTCACAGAGTCTTGATATCATTAGGGAGGAGAATGAGGAGCAATGTTTAATGTAAGGGAACGTACTGAGTTAAAGGGAGGACAGAGAAGAATGGAGGGAAAAAATGGGAGTTATTACAGTTAGAGCATCATCAGCAAAGAAGTACGCAATAGGTCGTTACAGAAAGTCTGTACCCCTTCTTGATGGGACAGACAGAGGAGCTTTACGCGTGTGGATAGACTTAAATGAACTAATAGGAGCTTTAGCAGATGTTTCGGACTTGGATATCATTCATTTTGCATTGTCTAATGCAACTGGTACATTGCATGAGGTTTTGTTCACTGCTTTCAAACACAAAGGTGCTAAGTCATGGGGGGACATAAAAGAAGTTATAGCTAAGACCACCGCCAGCTGGTCGACTTCCTCCGGTTTGGCTTCCCCCTTGGCTACCTCGGCCCGACATCCGACCCCGGGAGGCTCGACAACCACCCCAGCGCCACCAAGCACCCGGAGGCCGTGGGCGAATACATACGCAAAGAGACCGAATGCGGGGCACTCCACGGGCCCTACCGCATCACCTATGATGACCAGGGAAAAGGCCGACCCCAGCAAATGAATGAATAAATGCTTAATGGCATATCAGCACACTAAGGGCTATACAATGCCATAAAAATGTCTTAAAACCGATTAAACAGTTCAATGTGCTTTAAAAACGATAAAACTAAGGCAGTACTAACAGTGTCAAATAAACATTTCATACTTGCTACATTAAAATACTGTGCTCGAACATTTGCAAAGTCAATGCATTCAATCAAAATATATTTCACAGTCAGAGGCACTCCACATGGTATGCATTCTGGCTGGTCTTCTGCTTTGAAAAGGTAACTATGAGTCAAATAGCTATGTCCAATTCGCATACGTGCAACAACGTCTCTTTGCGTCTATTTCTATGACAAGCACCTGAAAATTTGCCAAGGGTGGGCTGAATTGCATGAAGCTTGTTCATGACAGCTTCATCCCATTGTAATTGCCAGTTTTTCCTTATGAGTGCACTGATGTGCCTTTTGAGGTCCATGTGAGGAATGGGAAGAGGTGTAATGCATTTGTCGAGAGCTTCTTTGGCAGCCACGTCTGCAGCCTCATTTCCTCGAATGCCAACATGACTCAGCACCCAATAAAAAAGCACAGTTTTGTGAAGTCCTGAACATAAATAATGTAACCTTTCTAAAATCTTGCGGATCAGAGGGTTCTTCCAATCCTTGCTCTGAATAGCTTGTAGGCATGATTTTGAATCCGAACATATCACAAATTTTCTATGGGAAGAGGTTTCTACATGGTCCATTGCTAAGAATATGGCATCAAGCTCTGCTGAATATATCGAAGCACCCTTTGGTAATCGCTCTGAGAAGGTGTGCTTGCCCATGACAGCTGCCGCTGCAGCCTTGTCATCCTTGTAAGAACCATCTGTGTAGATGAACTTATGATCAGAATGTATGTCTTTAACCTCCCTGAACATACTGTTGTAGATCAGAGGGTCAGTTAAGTCTTTCCTTGCTTCAGAGAGAGCCAGGTTCACATTGACAGTGTATACATGTCCAAGGTGGTGTGTCTGGATATTGGAATTTTGCAATGTTATCTACATCAAACTCGAGTGTTTCTAATGATTCCTTAATCAATCAATCAATAGTTCCGTCCTCTAGTCGAGGGTTGGATGCAATGGTTCTCCACTTGTCCCGATGTTGTGCTGTTCTGATAGACTGTGAATAATTCAAGCCTGTCCACTGTGAAATATTTGTAAACCATGATGTTCTTGGTCTCCCTCTCCCTCTGCTGCCATTCACCTTCCCTTCCAACAATGTACGGTATATTGAACTCTGACGAATGATGTGGCCAAAATAAATAAGTTTCTTTGTCTGTATAGTGGCAAACAAGCTTTTCTTATTTTTAATTTTTCTGAGAACTTCTTTGTTGGTGATCTTCTTTGTCCATGATATTTTCATCATCCTTCGATAAGTCCACATCTCAAATGCTGCTAAACGTTTGTACATTTTCTTAGAGATTGTCCATGTCTCTGCCCCATACATTAGAGTAGACCACACATAACACTGAAGAATACGCTTCCTTGTTTGTATTAATATCTTACTTGATGTTAACACTCTATACATTTTGGAGAATGTTGTTCGGGCTATTGTTATCCTTCTTTTAATTTCTTCCTCACATCTCCCATCATTTGTAATCTTTTGTCCGAGATATATGAATTCGGATACTTGTTCTATGTTTGTGCCATCTATGGTTATATTGACATTTGGTTTATCTGTCTTTTTACTTATAACCATTGTTTTGGTCTTCCTGGCATTCATCTTCATGTTGAATAGTATTCCAGCTTTATTGATTCTATTCACTATAACTTGTAGGTTTTTCTCTCTGCCTGCTAGTATTACACTGTCATCGGCATATCTAAGATTGTTGACGTTCATGCCACCTATTGTCACTCCCTTGCAATCTTCAATGTGTCTGGCAATCATCTCTGTGTACAGGTTTGAATGGATTCCTTAATACTTATTCCGAAAGTTGGAATGGCCTTGGGTTTATTGGCAAAGAGTGTTTCATTGCCTGGGTTGAAAATGCAGTCATAAACAGGGTTGCTGGGATTTGCTGCGATCTTGGATGCATACTGTAGAGCGAGCTTTTCTCTCCTCAGCGCAAGTGGAGGTTCCTCTGCTTCTACACTAAGACTCTCCTCTGGCGAAGGTCAAAGTGCTCCAAGACAGAGTCTGAGTCCTTGATTTTGAATGGGTTTCAACATTTGGATGTATGATGGTCTGGCTGATCCATAGACCATGGAGCCATAATCGAGCTTTGATCGGACCAGTGTACGATAGAGAGAGAGAAGAGTGGTGCGGTCGCCCCCCCCAATTGGTATGAGCAACAACTCTCAGGAGGTCTAGAGCTTTTTGACATTTCTTTTTGACATATTTAATGTGCGAAATAAAATTCAATTTCTTGTCAAAAATGACACCCAAGAATTTGGTTTCTTCAACCACAGGAATCTGTGTTTGGGTGAGATAGATCTCTGGGTCTGAGTGTACACCCCGCTGTGGACAGAAATGCACACACACAGTTTTGCTGAGAGAGAATTTAAAACCATTTTCGTCAGCCCATTCGGCTACTCTGTTCAGGTGATGTTGCAGTTTTCTTTCTCTAGCTGCCATGTTTCTAGACCTCTAACAAAGGTGGAAATCATCTACAAAGAGAGATTTATCAATCTCAGGTCTGACACAACCCACAATGCTATTAATTTTGATTATGAACAGTGTGACCGATAAGATCCGACCCCAGCAAAAGGAGGCTAATCACCGACCTATCCTTCCCCCACAAAACATCCGTGAACGCATACATTATAAAGAACACTGCGCTGGGCCACACGCGTGACAACTGCCTCCCCACAGTAGATGGCTTCACACGTGAGCTCCGAGCCAGCGGCTCCCAGAGTTTCATGTTCACCATGGACATAAGTAGGGCTTATAAGAACTTTAGGTCCTGCCCCCTCGACTGGCCCCTCCTCGGGGCCTGCTGGCGAGGCGGATACTACCTCGACACCTCAGTTCCCTTCAGCGCACGTGGATCGAGCTGCCACATACAAAGGGTGGCAGAGGCGGTCGTATATATATTCCGGGGACGCGGCATAGCCGCCGCCATGTATCTCGACGACCTCATAGTGGTCGCCCCGGACAGCCCGACCGCCGAGGCCCACTTCCGCACAGCCCGAGTCGTCTTCGAGCTCGGCCTCCCCGAGGCTACTGAGAAGACACAGCCCCCCGCGGCCTCCGTCCGGTGGCTGGGCATCCTCATAGACGCCCCCACAATGACCCTCGCCATGCCAGCCGACAAGGTCGCAAGCACCATGCGAATGGTTCACACCGCCGCTGCCAGGACCCACATAACCAGGAAGCAGCTCCAGTCCCTCCTCGGCAAGCTCCTCCACCTATCTAAGTGTGTCCACCCCACCAGGCTTTTCGTTGGCTGCCTGCTTGGGGCGCTCAGGGTAATTTCCGGGACCAGCGCCCTCGTTGACGACGAGATGCGGGCAGACCTTGCATGGTTCCCCGCATTTGCCAGGGGCTGGAACGGCACTGTCATCATCCCGCCCAATGACCCGGGCAGGTACATAGCTGTCGACCCCTGCCTTGGGGGCATCGGCCAGCCGGACGACAGACATGCCTACTCCATGCCCCTCCGGGAGGGGTATTGCAGGGGGGATGACAGCATTACGCAGATAGAGGCCCTCAACATACTAGTCACCCTCCACACACTGGCCCGCACCCACAATGCGGGTGGCCACATAGCCATATGGTGTGACAATGCCGCGGCCATCCAGGTGCTCTCAACTGGCAGGGGCCAGGACACCCACCTACTCGCCATTGCTAGGGCCACCTGGCTGTTCCAGGCCGTCCGGAACGTCCGCATCACATACCACCAAATACCCGGCCACCTCAATGTCATAGCGGATGCCCTCAGCAGGGCTCACATAAGCCAGAAACACCAGGCTACTGCCATCAACATTTGCATGAACAATTGCTTAACCCCTGTAGCACCAGCTCTGCTCCATTATGCTGCCCTCCAACCTCTTTCTGCTTGCATGCATGGAATACACGGAGCTCACCTGGGCCACGATGGCCAGGCAGATGGAGGCCAGGGCTCCAGGGTCGTGGGCGAACTACAACGCCACCATCACCAACTACAGCACGGTGCAGCCGCTATCCCCCACGCCGCTCCAGATCAGGTGCTGGATCGAAGAGCGAGCGGCCCGACTGTGCCCATCATCTGTGGCGAACTCGGTGTCGGACCTCAGACTATTCTTCTGGCTCAGGGAGGTCTCCACCCGTCCCATCGACCACATAACAGTGCGACTGGCAATGGACGCACTGCGGAGATCCAAGACCCACAGGCCTAGCACCCCCCCAGCACACACCCATGCACGTCATCCGGCAGGCGGTCGTCGACCTCAGAGCCGACCCGCCTGGGATGGTGGTGGCCTTCGCGCTGTTGGTGATGTTCTTCACAGGGCCGAGGCAGTCCGAGGTCGCACCGAGGTCGGCGGCCACCTTCGACCGGATGCGGCACACCAGTAGGGGCGACGTCTGGGAGCGGGACGGGGCCCTATGCATCGACCAGAAGTGGGCCAAGAACATGCAGGCGAACAACCAGTCCCGCATTCTGGTGCTGGCCCCTGCCCTGGATCCCCGCTTCTGCCCGGTCGGGGCGTACCGCGCGATGATGCGCAATGCCCCCATGTCCGACCCCGTGCAGCCCCTCCTGCTGTTCCCGGAGGACCAGCAGCCCATGACCATCCCCTACATTGCCAGGAGGTGGGGGGAGGCCCAGGTGGCGCGATCCAATGGCCCCCCCATTTACCATCCACGCAATAAGGAGGGCCGCAGCAACGGTCGAGTTCGCCTCGGGCAGCTCTGAGCACAGTGGTTGTGCAGCTAATTGATGAATAGATATTCACATGGCAACCATGGAGATTTATGTAGGATACAGTGAGTAGGTACAGATACAAGCTTGCAACCGCTTTGTGACCAAAAAACACAAACACCATCAGTCACCAACCTCCATGAGACCAAAGCAAAGATTTGCCGGGGAAAAAAGGGTTGGAACCGGTTTGTGATTTGTTTGGTGATTGGTCTGCAATAAGATGGCGATTGGTCAGGAACTGATTTGCGAGTGATCTGCAATCGAAAACCTATCGGTCGCAAACCACTCATAAATCAGTCTCCGCAAGCCAACACCAGCCTATCTATCTTCCCTGGTCTTCAGTGGCAGTCATCACCCCTTTTGCCCGGCGTTTTTTTTGCTTTGGTCACAATGAGATTAATAACTGGTGTGGGGTTTTCTGGTCGAAAGCCTGGTATGAGTGGGGTTTAAGATGAAGGGAGTGGATACAGAGGATGGTAGTGTGTGCGGAAGAGAGGGAGAGAGAGGGAGAGAGAGAGAGAGAGGGGAAGAGAGGGAGGGAAGAGAGGCGAAGAGAAAGGGAAAGAGGGTTTTATATAGCAAAACTTGGGTCTGTCTTGATCAAGGGTCAGGTAAGGAATGGCCTAGCTTTCAAATCTACCACCGGAAGTTAACTTTGCCCAAGGTTACGGAATGCTACACTACACGGTATCTATGGTATGCATCACTATGGAGCCCGTAGTCAGGGTTTTGAATTACACATGTTACCGGAAACATGAACAATTCAAAACCAGACAGAAATAATCACTTTTTGAGCTAATAACTTTATTAATCAGGCTTAATAAATCTTTACAAGAGCCTTTGAAGCTCCATTCATCAGTACAGATGGTTCTAATAGCTTTTATCTATTCTAGGCGACCAGGTAGTACAACCCAGAAATTAGATAGAGATCCTACTTATTATTACTTATATGCAGGTTACCAGACACTAGCTAGTTAAGATTATATATAGTTAGTTATATATTAATGAAGATTGACGAAGTTCTTGGTAATTGAAGACATAAGACATCATCTAAAGGTTGATCACAGTCATACTGTCGAAGCACACCAGGCACACACACTCACACTTGCAATACATTTTTACACATTCAGGCATTTCATGAAGATTCGGCCAGTCAGTGGGGCCCCGTTCAACAATACAAATGCTGGGGCATCCTTATGCACCTGGAAGCTGAGTCAGTATTTATTCCATGCATGCAAAGGACAGAACGTGGAATTTGGTACCCGAGGCAGATCGATGTGGTAGATGTCCTCTGGTCTGGATGTGGTTTTGGTGCTTCTGATTGTCACCGTCAAGTGTGTCGCGTGCGCCTTGATGTCACTCCCGAGCAGCGTATGACCGCCATCCCCCAGCATCTCGGAATAAAATAAATTGGACTGTCTTAACAAGCATGTATATCCTATTAACAAAGCAGCAATTAACACCAGACCATCTGTACCAATTTTCCTAAATTTTAATACAATTATTTTAATATGCTTAATCTTTAATGGAAACGCTCTATTAACAGTGTTGTCTTTTAATTTAAATATACCACTTTTTAGCACAGTCAAAGGCATCAGTTTCCCCTTAACAATTTCACCCATGTTCTCACTTCGCTTATGTCATTTTTAATTGCTCCTTCTGTCTTTAATTTGTCATTGTCGTGGTGTTCTCTGTGGCGGAGTGGTTAGAGTGTCTGACTTTTTTCTAGGTCAGACTCCTAATCTGAAGGTCGGTGGTTCGATTCCCGGTGCCCCCACCTCTGCCAATTTGGATTTCCACCGCTATGGATAACTTATAGCATCATCAAAGGCCAGTTGCTCTCATACCATGTCTATGTGGTGTGGGAGGTTAAAAATCCCTTGGGTCGGCTAAAGTGTAGGCTTAGGCTTTCTATCAACAAACTGTCTAATGGTGAAAACAAGTCTATTCAGGCTTATCCATAAATCTTCAAGAAAATTTTAATATATAGCATACAACAATACCGTTGCCTACACTGAGATTGTCAACAATTTATCTTTATCTAATGGCGACCAATTGGAGGGGGGAGAGAGGAGGAGAAGTGAGGGAAAGAGAGAGGGGAGAGGGGAGACAGGGGGGAGAGAGGGAAGAGGCGAAAGAGAGGTGAAAGAGGGGAGAGAAGAAAAAGATGAAAGGGAGAGGGTGAGGAAGAGAAGAGAGGGAAGAGAGGAGAGAGGGGTAGAGGGGAAAAGAGGACAGGAAGGGAGAGCGAGAGAGGGGAAGAGAGTGGGAGAAGAGGGAGATAGGGGAAGGATGAGAGAGGGAGAGAGTGAGAGGTAGAGAGAGGAAGAGAGAGGGGAAAAGAGGAAGGAGGAAAGAGAGGGGAAGAGAGGGAGAGAGAGGGAAGAGAGGAAAGAAGGGAGGATAGGAAGAGAGGGGAAGAGGGGAAGAGAGGGGAGAGGGAGATAGGGAAAGAGAAGTGAGAGAAAAGAGAGGGGAAGAAGGGAGAGAGGGACTAGAAAGGGAGAGGTAAGAGAGGGGGAGAGGGGAAAGAGGGGAAGAAGAAGAGAACGGAGAGGAGAGAGGAAGAGAGAGGGGAAATAGAGGGGAAGAGAAGGGAAAAGAGGGGAAGAGAGGGGAGAGAGGAAGAGAGAGGGGAAAGAGAGAGAGGAAGGGAGGGGAAGAGAGGAGAGAAGAGAGGGAAAGAAAGGGAGAGAGGAAGACAGGGAGAGAGGAAGAGAGGGAAAGAAAGGGAGAGGAAGAAGGAAAGAGGGAAGAGGAGGGAAAGAGAGAGGGGAAAAGAGAGGGGAAGGGAGGGGAAGAGAGAGGGGAAGGGGAAAGAGGGAGGGGAGAGATGGAAGAGAGAGGGAAGAGAGGGGAAAGAAAGAGAGGGTAGAGAGAGGAAGAGAGGAAGAGAGAGGGGAAGAGAGAGAGAGTGGAGAGAGGGGCAGAGAGGGGAAAAGAGGGAGAGGGAAGAGAGGGGAAGAAGCGGAAAATGAGGAGAGGAAAGAAGGAAGAGATGGCAGAAAGAGAGAGGAAGAGCGGGAGAAGGAAAAGAGGGGAATAGAGAGAAGAAGAGGGGAGATGGAAAGAAAGGGAGAGAGGAAGAGAGGGGAAGAGAGGGAATGAGAAGGAATGAGAGGGAGAGAGGAAGAGAAGGGAAAGAGGACGAGAGAGGGGAAGAGAGAGGGGAAGAGAGGGGAGAAGAGAAGGAAGAGGGAGGGAAAGAAAGGGAGAGAGGAAGAGAGGGAAAGAGGGGGAGAGGAGGGATAGAAGGGAAGAGAGGGGGAAAGAGAGAGGGGAAGGGGGGAGAGAGGGGGAGAGAGAGGGAGAGAGAGGGGATGAGAGAGGGGCAGAGGGAAAGAAAGGGAGAGAGAGGAAGAGATAGTGGGAGAGGGGAAGAGAGAGAGAAGAGAGAGAGGGAGAGGGCGATAGAGAGAGTTGATTGATTGATTGATTGGTGGTTGCTTTACGCCGTGTCGGCAGCATAAGTCATATTCACAGCGAGAAATGTTTGTTTTTTGTTCAAACCATCGCTTTTACATGTAAAAGCAGACAATCAATTATGTGCCAATAGACACTCATTAAATTAGATAGACAAATTCCCATAGAAAAAGAAAAGTTTTCTTAATAATTGATAGAATCTATTTAGTAAACTATATGAGGTGGTACAGTCCAGCTGCCCTTAAAAAGGCTAAAATGTTTTCCTGTTTTACCTTAGTAAAAAGGTCATGCATACTGTCTGCAGTGTAGAACTGTTGGCGCAGGGCCAAAAAATCAACGCAACTTAGTAAAATGTGTTTGAGTGTCAGCGGGGACTGACACCCAATACATTCAGGGGGAGGTTCCCCCTTGAGCAGAAAAGCATGTGTAAGCCACGAGTGGCCAATACGGCAGCGGCTAAGGACAACTTGGTCCCGCCGACCTCCCGCGTGAGTCTGTGGTGGCTTTCCCACAGATGGTTCAATTTCTTTAAGTTTATTAATGTTTTCTTCCCACTCATGTTGCCATCTGGATTTTATTTGGGTGGCTATTAGTGGTTTCAGATCGGAGTGAGGGATCAGACACGGTTCAAGATCACAGTTCATGGCCTTCTTCGCAGCCCGATCAGCTGGTTCGTTTCCTTGAATGCCGGCATGGCCAGGCACCCAGCACAGGTGGATGTCATACCCATCCGTTGTCAGTTGGTTCATTTTATAAATGACAGTTGCTAGAATAGGGTGATTCGTTTTCAGTCCAGCAACAGCCATGAGGCAAGAGAACGAATCACTGTATATAAAGGGGCTGTCACATTAGGTTTTTTTGCGGGAGCGTATGGCGGTGTATGCGCGTTACGTCATATACGTCGGCATACGCCGTATACGCTACTCATATGCTACTCATACGCCACCAGATGGCGCCAGATGCCGGCTTATGAGGCATACGCCGCCATACGCTTTCATAAATCCGTCCGTCTCCATTTTTTTGTGCATGCTCAAAAAATCTCGACCTATGGGGGCGTATGGTTCTTATGCGACACATACGCTGAGCATACGCCATCATACGATCCTCGTACGCTGGGGGTACGCCGGTGTATGCTAGGGGTATGCCGGTGTACGCTACTCGTATGCTCAACTTGCGTCACGGGCGTATCACAGGCGTATGCAGCGTACGCAGAACCTACGCGTTGCGTATGAGAGCGTATGAAAAGCGTATATGAAGCGTATGCGAAGCATATGGCAGCGGATGCCCGACCTATGGTCTCGGTATATAAAGGCGACCCATGCCTTTCCTTCGGTCATTCCTGCTCTGCTGCTCATACAGGATGGATGCCCAGGCACTGCAAGTGCAGTTCCAGCTTTTCTACAGAGTTGCCCTTTATCATCATGAGCTTACTCTATTCCTCATGGTTCTTCTGGCATCCCGTATCGAGAGACGAAGGAGGAGGGAGCGGCGGCGACGATCAATGTGGGTCAGACCTTGGATTGGGAGGCGGCCACAGTTTGGCTTGTTCGACAAGCTGATGGTCGAGCTCCGCAGCGAAGGAAGAGAGATAGAGAGGGAGGAAGAGAGATAGAGAGAGGGAGATAGAGAGGGAGGAAGAGAGATAGAGAGAGGGAGATAGAGAGGGAGGAAGAGAGATAGAGAGAGGGAGGAAGAGAGATAGAGAGGGAGGAAGAGAGAGGGAGGAAGAGAGAGAGAGAGGAGGGAAGGGAGAAAGGGGAAGGAGAAAGATTATTATAAATATTTTAAATTTAAAGTTTTTATTTATGTTTTAATTTTAATTTTAATAGTACTTTAATGTATAACAATTAAATGATGGCATGCGTTTATTGAACACGGACACAAAAATTAAAATTGACAGTATATTTATTTATTTAAGCATCTTGACATATAAATGTACAAACATTATATAAACATACAATATATATACATATATACATACAAATGTACAAAGATAAATAAAAACTAAGACTACATATATACACATATTTACAATCACTTCTCTCCCTTGCCATTAGAAGTGGCATCAGCTGGCGACTGTGTGGCTGACGAGGGGAATAAGTCCAAATTTGCGCCCAACATGCCAGATATGCCAGACAGCCCCCGACAAGTTCAATAGTCCTTCTGGGCTGGCCGACTCAGACAAGTTCACTTGGGTGGGGTCGCCGCGTGTCGGAGTCACATTGTCTGCAGCAGTGCAAGTCCCCGGCCATGCCACACCCACAGTGGGCGGAGCACCCGCGCGCACCACGACTCCGGGAGAGCCTTGTGTGCCCCGCCATCCCTAATGTCCATAGTTGTCCAGCAGTGTGCGGCGGTGAAGCCCGTACCACCAGCGGAGCTGCGGCCACCTCGTGACCTACGAAGGTTGGAGGTAGAGGCTGAGGCGGAAGACTTGGCAGAGGCGGCTGTGGCTGTGGCTGATGAGGAATCTGCGGCTGCCCCATATAGTGCTGCACATACTCGTGTGTCTGTGAAGCCCATGGTGATGCCTGTGGTGGCTGGTGCGACCACTGGTGGGGTTGAGGCTGGTATGCCTCACTTGCAGACACACGAGCAGGTCCAGGAGCAGGTGCAGGAGCAGGTGCAGGAGCAGCCACACGAACCACCGGGGCCATGAATGTTCCTTCCTCCTCCTCCTCCAGATGGTGCGACACCATGCGGTTGAGTGCACCGCAAATGGACACAAACCGCTCCTCCGACGTCGTGAGGATCATGTCCCGCATATAGTTGGCGAATGCCACTCGCTTCGTCACGGTCGGTGGAGGTGGAGGAGGAGGCGGCTGCATCACCTTGAGGATCTCGGCAGACTCATCGAACCTCTTGTGGATGGCAGCGAGGAGGTTGTTGTCGACTGGGGCAGATCGCTTCCCTCTCCCCTTTCCCCGCTCTTGGGATGTAGCGGGAGGAGTGGGTGGAAGATCCTCGTCCATCGCCACCTCCACTTCGGTCCCGACATTCTCCTCCACGCTCAGATCGAGCTGCGGAGCCGCGACAGGAGTGGCCAACTGCAAGACAAAATCATAACACAACATAAGTAACATGAATGCAAATCGATATTTCGACAAAAGACACGACAAGTCAACAGTAAATCAAAAATATATAAAGCAAAAATAATTAACGTTAAATGCAAACATGGATTTATAACGATTATATCACGATACATCTATTGTCAATATCTCGATTTAAGAACAACTACACAACAACTAAACATTAAAGAAATAAATAACATTAACAAATTACTAGAATATTAGATGTTGCTAGGATGTAAAACAACAACAAACAAACAAACAAACATAAATACAACAAAAGCATAACATAAGAAACTTAGAATACAAGCGGCTTTACGAGAATACTAACGGCTGCACTTGTCAGAACGATAAAAGATTATGTACTTACACTCCTGTAGGGCTCCGGTCGGTGACGGACGACGGACCGCAGGAACCCGAACTTGTGCAGGATCCACTGCTCCCGCTCAGTCAAGTCAGCCGCTCCGTCCCCGATCTTTTTCTTGTGGAGCCGCTTGTTCGTGTCCCTGAGTGACTTGAACCACTTCTGGAGATGGACTGTTGTGGTCCCCATAAGGGTCGCCTGGTCCTCCCACATCTTGGCCTTTCTGTCTGAGCGGCGGTAATCCGAGAGCTTCATATTCCACATGATGGGGTTCTCCTGGAGGAAGTCCAACATCTGATCCTCCTTGAAGACCGACAGAGAACAGTCGCTCTTCTTGGCCCTCCGTCTCTTTGACGTGCCGATGGCACCGGTGCTGGTGGAGGCGTTGGAGGCGGTGGTGGCGGCGGAGGCAGCAGACGCCGCCCGTGAGCTGCCCCGAGAGGCAGGAGATGGCGAGCTGGAGCAGGGACGCCAGCATTGCGTCGTCGACCTCTCCACTTCCATCTCCAGCTCCTCCAGTGGAGAGTGGTGTTCTGGAGAATAGTGTTCTGGAGAGTGGTGTTCTGGAGAGTGGTGTGGAGAGTGGCGAGGTGGCGAGGCAGGTGAGGAGGCTGGTGATGGAGAGCATTGTAACAAAGTCTGCCTCTTTCTGCCTCTCCCACGGCCTAGTCCTCCTCCTGTAGTTACAGCAGCTCTGAAGGCCGGTGTAGTAGCAGTAGTATGTGTAGTAGTAGTAGTAGCAGAAGCAGCAGCAGCAGTGGTGTTCCTCTTAGCAGGCATGGTGGCAGAGTGAGGGGAGACTGTTGCTGCAGGCTATATATACCCAGGAGCCACCAAGCGGCGGACCGCGGAGAGATAACATAGGTCGCGCATAGGTTTCGCATGTGCTCCTCATACGCTCCTAAAATGTTCATATGCGCCGCATACGCTCCTCATATGCTCCACTTGCCAATCAAAGCCGTCAACAAAATGTCGCAGTACGCTCCCATACGCTCCTCATACGCTCCTCATAGGTCCCCCATATGCTCAAACCCACCCGAAAGTTCACCGAAGGTCATCATAGGCCGGCATCAGCACGGCTTACGTAGGTTTTCAATACGCTCCCGCCATACGACGTAATGTGACAGGGCCTTAACATAGTTAGTGTGGTTGGATACCTCGATACACTCCAACGCGAGAGAGAGAGCAGGGGGAGGGCGAGGGGGGGGGGGAGAGGGAGAGGGAGAGGGAGAGGGGGGGGGGATAGAAAATCAACGTTTTGCACTGTGCGTATCGGCAAAATAAATGGTTGTACGCTCCTGACGCCTTTTTCAGCGAATGCAGTGGTAATGACGAACTAATCTATAGATGACAATATATTAGGAATATTAGTTACCTTTCTAATTCTATGAAATGATGTGAAGAATGTGGTGATTATTGATTCGAGGAATGGTGAGATTGCGCCTGATGCGCACGACCCCTGGCATCTATCCAATCAGCAGTTCTCATCATCATCATGCTGTCGGTCGTGATGCGACAAAGACTGCTTTCATTACTTGACTGCCGCTCTCCATTTAGTTCTCTGCTGTGAGAGTTGCGTCCATGAGTCGGTCTTAATGTCTCTCAGCTTCAGGTTTCTCATGATGGTATCTTTGAAACGGAGACGGGGGCGCCCTCTCTTTCTGTAGCCAGAAGACAGTTGAGAATAGAGGATCTGCTTTGGTAGCCTGTCTGATGACATCCTCATGAGGTGTCCAGTCCACCGGAGATTCTTTTTGATCAGAAGATCTTCCATAGAGGGCAGCCCCATCCGTTCGAGTATTTCCTTATTCGTCACTTTGTCCTTCCAGGTTAGCCTCATGATTGAACGCAGATGTCGCATCATGAAGGCATGCAGCTTTTTCACCTGCTGTCTGTACACTGTCCAGGCCTCGGCTCCGTATAGTAGGGTGGATAGCACGATTGCGCGGTAGATCTTACCTTTGACCCGAATGGACACATGGTGGTTGTTCCAGAGTCTCTGGCGTAGTCGGCCGAAAGATGCGCTAGCCTTGGCCATCCTCCTCTGTATCTCAGCATCAATGCGTCCATCACTTGATATAGTGCTTCCGAGATAGGTGAATTCCGGAAGAGAGTTCAGCTTGTTTCCGTCAACCATGATCTCCTCCTCTCGGGTTCTTGTAGAGTTGGGTTGGTACAGCACCTCCGTCTTCTTGATGTTAATTTTCAGGCCAAACTTCTTTGATGCATCGGAGAAAGCGTCCACTATTTTCTGGGTCTCTTCAGCAGAGTGGGCAACCAGTGCACTGTCATCTGCGAATAGTAGCTCTCTCACCAGTATCTGAGTAGTCTTGGTCTTCGCTCTGAAGTGTGCGACATTGAATAGGTCAGCGCTCTGTCTAGACTGTATATAGATGCCATCCCCCATGTCTCGGAAAGCCTTGTCTAGCATTGCTGACAGGAAGATGGAGAAGAGCGTGGGGGCCAGTACACAACCTTGCTTGACCCCATTGGTAACCCCGAACGATTCCGAGACTTCCCCTCCAGCACTAACGTTCGCCATCATTCCTGTATGTAGATCCTTGATCATAGTTGTGAACTTCTCTGGGCATCCGTACTTCCTCAGTAGCTGCCATAGCCCGGTCCTCCTGACTGTATCAAATGCCTAAAGTATTTTATGATGGCCTAGTTCTACTAGATACAATATTCACCCCGTACTGCTGCAGTACGTGTACTACAACAGCTGTGGCGGTTTCAGCGTGTTCAGCCGTCTCCATCGCTTCTGCGCATGCGCGGATTTCGCATCAACTTGGGTCACCCGAGACACTTATATGCGCATGCGCACATCCTACAAACTCGGATCGAATAATCGAATACGCTTCTCCGCGCTCGGGTGGACAATTTTTTCTTTTTTTTTTAATAACCGATAAAACTACAGCAAAATAGGATTTAAAGTATTTTATGATGGCCTAGTTTAGCTATAGTTCCATTTCATTAATCTAAGTTATTCTTTTTTTTGCACACGGCACGTGTATTTGTCGACTCCACTCGCCGTGTTCTATTTGAAATTCTGACCACTCGGATGATCCGAGTCGCCCGGGTTGTGTTAATCGATTACGGCCATGTTTATTAGATTCTGACGCATGCGCAGATCGATGGAGACGGCTGAGCACGGGAACACGCTGAAACCACCACACCGGTGTGGTGGTTTCAGCGGGTTCCCGTGCTCAGAGGTGTCCCTCGCTTCTGCGCTGCTTCTGCGCATGCGCGGATTTCGCATCAACTCGGGTCACCTGAGCCACTTATTGGCGCATGCGCACATCCTACAAACTCGGGTCGAATAATCGAATACGCTTCTCCGCGCTCGGGTGGACATTTTTTTTTTTTTTTAATAACCGATAAAAATACAGCAAAATAGGATTTAAAGTATTTTATGATGGCCCAGTTTACCTATATTTCCATTTAATTAATCTAAGTTATTCTTTTTATGCACATGGCACGTGTATTTGTCGACTCCACTCGCCGTGTTCTATTTGAATTTCTGACGACTCGGATGACCCGAGTCGCCCGGGTCGTGTTAATCGATTACGGCCCGTTGATGCGAAATCCGCGCATGCGCAGAAGCGAGGGACACCTCTGAGCACGGGAACCCGCTGAAACCACCACACCGTGGTGGTTTCAGCGTGTTCCCGTGCTCAGACGTGTCCCTCGCTTCTGCGCATGCGTCAGAATCTAATAAACATGGCCGTAATCGATTAACACTACCCGGGCGACTCGGGTCATCCCAGTCGTCAGAATTTCAAATAGAACACGGCGAGTGGAGTCGACAAATACACGTGCCGTGTGCCAAAAAAGAATAACTTAGATTAATTAAATGGAAATATAGGTAAACTAGGCCATCATAAAATACTTTAAATCCTATTTTGCTGTATTTTTTATCGGCTATTAAAAAAAAAAAAAAATCTCCACCCGAGCGCGGAGAAGCGTATTCGATTATTCGACCCGACATTGTAGGATGTGCGCATGCGCCAATAAGTGTCTCGGGTGATCCGAGTTGATGCGAAATCCGCGCATGCGCAGAAGCAACGGGACACGTCTGAGCACGGGAACACGTAGATAAAAGATTCACCCGTTGTAGTACACGGGTGAAGGCCAGCTCTATATAAATACGGGGGAAAATAGCATTAATATGGAAGCGAGGCTACAGTATGGAAGTGAGGCTCCAGTATGTGGCTCCAGTATCAAATGAATACTTCTAGAGGCACAGATTTGGTGAAATGGGAGAGAATGCAAAAAGACAAGATGGCGGCCGCAGAACGCCGTCGATGTCACTTTTAAATCTTATTAAACTAGATATTATATTATATTTTTCAACTCAAAAGTAGCGGGTAAATAATAAAACATATGTAAAGAATAATTGTTGCTTGTTACTTTGTTAAATTAGGCTCTCAATTCTTTGACCCGTTTTTCCCCACCTTTTACATAGGGCTGGTTTGCACCCCTACTGCAGCAGTACGGGGTGAATCTTGTATCTAGGGAACACGCTGAAACCACCACATGAAAAAGTACCGGGTGAATCTTTTATCTACAGTTCTACATGTTATTTTGTTGATAATAACACAGATTAATGAAATGGAAATATAACTAAACTATGCAATCATAAACTACTTAAAATCCTATGTTGCTGTAGTTATATCGGTTATTAATTATTTTTTTTAAGTTTTGGATTAAGCCACCATTTATTCCACCCCGAGCGTGTCGAAGCGTATTCGACCCGAGTCTGTACGATGTGCGCATGCGCCAAAAAGTGGCTCGGGTGACCCGAGTTGATTGATCGATTACGCCCTGAAATGCAGCCCAAACAGAAATCTATTTGGTATTCTTCTTCTCCTTAATGAAGTTTCAAGGAAAGTGAGCACATATTAAAACCACACACATATAACTAGTGACAATAAACACGTGTGCGGTAAGTATGACTCCAGCGAAACCCTGATATTAGCCACATACCATCACCATATGTGTGAGTTTCTTCTATTATCGCTTGGTTAAATAGTAGTGTTGACGTACTCACGGGTGACGGAACTGGACACTGACACTGTGACCAGGTCCAGTCACCAGATAGCAAGGATAGGCTGTGTTTGGGGTTTTAATCTTCCATCGGCTCGTGGTTACCATATAATACATATCTCACTAAATATATGAATGAAAAGCCATGATTTTAGAAGTATAATATTTTATCTCCCATCGCTATACACATGTTGAGACTAAGCATTTGAATATATTGGCGTGTAACTTGTTCAAGTTGTTGTTTCCATCCGTGATTTCTTTTAGAAAGGCAGTCTCTTTCATAGTATGTCATTAACATCTCCGGTCCTTTAAACATTTAGCTCTGTAACACATGTGTATTTGGGTCGTTCTCAGAAGTTGTGTACCAATAGTGTGACATCAGTACCAGAAAATCAAAATGCTGCCAAAGTCCTATAAGCAAGTTTCCTCAATGTGTATGTCCTTTTGCATCTGAATAATTGAAAATAAACATATTCTGGCATTTTTAAGTAGGTCAAATGATGCTCACACCCAATAAATAGCAGTATAGCATGGAAACCAATCTGACTCCAAAATCAAATATTTTCCACACAAAACTTGACATTTTTAGGACATTTCACATGCCACTTGCTTTATAAACAGTAGTAATAATAATTTGAAACCTCATTGCTATGGTTTTGTCTTATTTGTGAATATTAAAGAGAAAAGCAAGAAAATATTAGCAGAGTAACAGATTAGCAGAGTAACAAAGTGGAAACAACAATTTTACACAAATGTTCGGCTCAAATTTCAATGTTTAGGGGCAATTTCAGGATTTATCTTTTACTATACCATAACTGGGTCCATGCATAGTGTCAAATGGTGAAAATAGTTCCTGTACTGTATCTGTACTCAGTGTTTGATACAGAGTTTCATAGTACTTGCAAGTGGAAACGAAATGTTACGATGTTAATGACTCCAGAAAATGTTAACTATTTCATAATTTAACATTTCTTTTTAGAAATAAATGTCTTCAACTTAATGAAGACATTGTATATGACCATTTGAAGTGAAATGAGCTGTTGTTCAGAGGTTTTCATTAAGTTTGTGACACTTTATTTTCAATGCTGTTGACAATGTCACAAATTAGTGATGTAATTTTCTATGTATTTAGCTACATCCATCCCAATAAGATACATAATACACAATATTAACATTTACTTTTGATCTAAACTATCTCCCACATTATTTGGCTAACTGATGAAATCTAAATATTGACACTCCAATAAAGGGTTTCTTTGAAATATGCATTTCTAGTAGACTACCTCAAGTGGTACACAGTTTCTCAGAACGACCCATTTACGTATATGAAGCATTTTATTTTCTATAACCTGGAAGCTAATTTCCTGTTTTGCATTATATGATTCTAGATACGGTCTATTAAACACAGTCATTCGTGATGGCTGAAGTCAATGTGAAGACTGAACCTTGCCTGAGAATTGAACCTACCCTATCCGTGGCACAGAAGACGGACCCTATGCTATCACCAATGCTGATGACGCGCATGAATAAAGAGCTGTGTGAGGAGGATATCGTTATGCCAACACCATTCAATGAACATGTGAAGACAGAGATTGGTAATAACTTGAACAATTGTAATTTATGTGGGAAATCTTTCCCTACGCTTCAGGAGCTCCACATACACAATCTTACACATATTAGAGTTCAGCTTCAGGATAACAGAATTCAACCTGAGCAATGTGATAAAGAGTTGACACTTACAAAAAAACAATCTTATGCATGTCAGGTGTGCGGAAAAGCTTTCAAGAGAAAGACTGGAATAACCACCCACATGTTTATGCATTTCACAGAACCTCCCAAATGTGCAGTTTGTAAAAAGAATTTTGGCAATAAAAAGGATCTTTCAACACATATTCTATTGCATAAGCGAGAAGGGAGCGATCAATGTGATGTTTGTGGAAAATGTTATACAACAAAGAGAAGTCTAGTACGGCATATAATGATACATACAGGAGAACATCCCCATACATGTGAGGTGTGCGGGAAAGGATTTATTGAGAAGCAAAATCTCATAGAACATAAGATGAATCATACAGGAGGGCGACCAGTTACATGTGAGGTCTGTTATAAAAGCTTTAAAACAAAGGGCGCTCTTTCACATCATATGGTGAATCATAATGAAGAATGGCTTAAGAAATGTGATGTGTGTAATATGCAATTTAGAGACAGTGATACATTTTTTAAACATAGATTGACACATACACAAGAAAAGCCTCCTGAATGTCATATCTGTGGAAAGGGCTTTAAAACAGTGGGTGCTCATGCAAACCATATGTTGAATCATAGTTTTGATCGGTCATATCAATGTGATTTGTGTGATAAATTTTTTACACAAAAATCAAGTCTAACACGACATAAGATGCTTCATACAGGGGAACGCCCTCACATATGTGATGTGTGCGGGAAGGGATTTATAGAAAAGACAGTCCTCATAACACACAGAATGAATCATACAGGGGAACGTCCTCATCAATGTAAAGTTTGTCAAAAAGATTATAAAACAAATTGTGATCTCTTAACCCATATGTTGACTCATAGAGAACACCGACCACATGAGTGTGATGTTTGTGGTAAGAGTTTTAATAGCAAGCTAACCCTGAGAGTACACACATTAAGACATACTGGACTACGGCTTGAACAATGTGATATTTGTGGGAAGAGTTTTACAACAACTGGGAGCCTAGGAAGGCACAGCATGATCCACACCGGAGAACGGCCTCACAAATGTGATGTTTGTGGGAAGGGTTTCATAGAAAAACTCAATCTGACAGCACACAAGATGAATCATACTGGAGAACGCCCTCACAAATGTCAAGTTTGTGCAAAAGGCTTTAGAATAAAGCGTGAACTCTCAAACCATATGTTGACTCACAGTCAGGAACGTCCACATCAATGTGATATTTGTGGCAAAGGTTTTAATAGTAAACTAGGACATTCAATCCACACATTGACACACAGTGGGGCACGACCTGCACAATGTGATATTTGTGGAAAAGGTTTTTCTACAAAACCAAGCTTAGCAAGACATAGAATGATTCATACAGGACAGCGCCCTCACAAATGTGACATGTGTGGGAAAGGATTTATAGAAAAGCCAGCTCTGACAACACATAGGATGAATCACACTGGTGAACGCCCTATTACCTGTGAAATCTGTGGAAAGGCATTTAAAACAAAGGGTGAATTATCTAGTCATATGTTGACCCACACTAAAGAAAAGTCAGAATTTCACAATTGTGACCTTTGTGGGAAAAAGTTCATCAAAGGACGTGAGCTTTTGAAACATATGAAGTCTCACACTGAGGAAGGATCTCATAGATGTGCAGAATGTGGTAATGGATTTACTTTGAAGAAAGAGCTTGTAGAGCATTTTAAATCACATTCAGGAAAATGGCCCTTTGCTTGTGAAGTGTGTGGTAAAGGCTTTAAGCTGAAATCTACCCTATTTTCACATTCATCAACTCATTCTGGGAAACGAGCTTATGTGTGTGAAGTGTGTGGTAGGACCTATGCATATAAAGGTGGTCTTACAAAACATAAGATCAGTCATGTTGAAGTCTTACCATACAAATGTGATGAATGTGGAAAGGGGTTTACATTCAAGTGTCATCTTACAAGCCATACGTTTACTCATACAGGAGAACGACCTCACAAATGTGATGTGTGTGGTAAGGGCTTCAATCTGAAGTTTGACCTGTCAAACCATAAGTACACACATACAGATGAACGTCCCTACAACTGTACGGAGTGTGGTAGGGGTTTTATAGAAAAACGTCATTATACGATACATATGTTACGCCATCAAAGTGGAAAACTCTTCCCACCTAATGCAGTAAGTTCAAAATCTGTGCCCAAACAGCGTGGCCGCCATTTGAACAACTTCACAGCCACACCTTTTAAGCTTAACACTGGTGACCTTGTTGCCCCAAATCGAAAGATTGACTCTATACAGGATACCCACAGAGAAGTTACCTCAAGTATCCTTCCAGAAAATAAGGACTGTGGAAATATAACCGGTACAGCCGCTACTGGAAATGTTTGGAGTGGGATTAGAGCTGTAAATAGCACTGAACAAGGTAAGCACATGGAAATAAACACGATCACTCTCCCTGAAACTAAGGATCCAGATATGGCAAATTCATTCTCTTCTGCAGGGGTCCTAATTAGACAAATGAACTCAACCAAGCACGTCACACTGCCCACAACCCTTCCTCCAGAAATAAAAAACATGGATTCAAATGTAGCTATCCCCCCAGAAACTCAGGATTCTGACACAAACATCCCACCGCACACTACAGAATCAGACTCTGATTATGTGCTATCAGAACACAGATATCAAAACCTGTCGTCGCCTGGTAAAGTTCCTCCTGAACTAATGCTGCCATCTCATGAGGAATTGTTGAAACTTCTACAAGAAAAGGACCAGCTTGTAAAGCAGCTGCAACAGGAACTCTTGAAAGTACGCCAACACATTCTGTCCTAATTGTGCAACACTGGTGACAAGCCATTGGGTCATGAAAGCCTGTCATTGAGAATTATGTTGACGTTTTGTGTCTAGATATTGGGCGATGCTGTCATGGCCGTGTAATGAACCACAATTTAAATGTCAACTTCTTGGCTTTCTTGTTATTTCAATGTACTTTCCATTGTAGTCGGCTACATTCCACTAGTTGTGATTATATTTACTAAGCTTTCTTTGCTTTAATGCATGAACTTTTAACAATAAAGCATCCATAAATACCCTGTTGTTCAAGATATGACAAGATGGCTTTATCCTACTTCTCTTTATAAATATCTGGCAACCACCTTCAAAAAGGGATTAGCCCATAGATTATACATAGTGTCTCTGTCTCTGTTTCTCCTTCTGTTTCTCTCTCTTTCTCTCTTTCTCTCTCTTTCTCTGTCTCAATAGTCCTGAAAGATTTCCTGAAGTTAAAATAAGAATATTCTAGTACTACGTGAAGTATTTATATATTGTATAAAGTTAGGCTACTTTTTTATAAGTAAAGACAACAGGGCCTGTATGCACCAATCGGTGGTAGGCTTAGCCGGGGCTAAGGCACTAGCCGCGGATAGCTACCACGGGGTAGAGGCGGGTTGGAGAGGTGTGTGAATCGGTATGCACCAATCTGCTAGCCGTTGCGGATAGCTAACCGTGACCTAATTTTGTGAGTTGGGGAATCCCCTTGAGCCGGTATCGGCGAGCACCCTTATAGCTTAACGTTCTCGCTAAGAACCAGCGGAAAGGAGGACGCACGACTCAATCTCGTTTCGCCATGGTCTTATTTCTTTCCATTATTCCGTTTTGTGAGCAACTACCTGTCTTCATACCGTATGTGAGTTTCTATTTACGTTAGTGCCATCTTAACACATCCATACATCGTTATCGACAACCATGGCTTCTCAGGGCGACTCTGTTTGTTCTAACAAACGAGCGCGCAAAGCGAATTATAGTGACGTTGAGGTGCGAGTAATGTTGGACGAAATTCTGAGCGCACGATCTGTTTTGTTCGGATCTTTCAACGATCAAATAAGCATGCAAGACAAAACCAAGGCTTGGGAGCAGGTGACGGCAGCCGTCAATTCGTGTGGTGTTGCCAAGCGTTCCAGACTCGAGGTGAATGGGGAAGTGGAAAACCCTAAAATCAGACGTGATAGGGCGCCAGAGAAGGTCGCTCCGAACTGGTGGAGGTCCTCCAGACCCTCCCGTCCAATACGAGGAGCCTGTGCTTCAAATCGTTGGCGCCGATTCGACCATCATCCATGGAATAATTGGTAAGTTAACCGAATCAATGCCCATGTTTTTTAGCGTGTGAAGTATACATACTGTTTACCTTTAAAAGCATGTTGACAGTTTGCATTTCAGTTCACTTCATCTATGTCTGTCACGCTTTGCTGTCACTTGTCTACACACTCTTTGACTAGGTGCGCAGGAAATTTTTCTAACTACCCGAAAGTGTCACTATCAACTTTTATACCTTATCGACTTATACAAAAAAAAACCACAACCAACGTAATTACAATTGCTGTTTCGAATTTGATTATATTGGACTAACATGTTTGGCTACCCTCTACTAGTGGTATTTCTGTTTACCATATTTTTTTTTGTATTCTCACTACTAGTGCCTCTGACAAATACTCTTTGGTCACTTAGAAGTCATATCTTAAATACAGTTATTTATTTTACCGGCCTACTTACCAATAAGTTTTGGTTTTACATTTCAGTGCCTGCACCTTCAAGTTTCATCATGTCCTCAAACACTGACGGTGACACCGATTACGCCTTCGCCAATCTCTCCCAGTCGACACACATGGAACCCGACATTGAAGCAGCATCGCAGGCCATACCTCACGTCGGTCGACCCACGGCTTCATCGACCCCTGTGCCAGACACGGCAACCACTGGCATGTTTGCCCTCAGCGAACCGTTTTCTCTGCCAGGTATGCTGTCTATGAATTACTCGATTGAAAGGCGAACTAACCAGGCACAAACAAATACCTCTGTTGACATGCTAGATATTCAAAACAAAGATCCATTTGAAAGCTCCAGCTTCTCGATTCGTGTTCACTTATTTTGTTTGCCGTTCCTAAGCGAACACTAAGAACATGCATGCAGGATGTTCGCCAACAAATCAACGAAGTGAAGATACTAATTTACTCTATAGCACATATATAACACATATTAAACTACTGCCCAATTCCTGTCCATTTTACTTATAGAAAAAATGTGCAATTTATAATGATTTGCGCATTTTTCACGCACAGTTGACCTCTCACCGGCCGTCGTTGTGGCCGACCTTGACGATGGCCATGTCAGTGTGAGCGCAGAGCCTAATCACACTCGACACACACCAACAGAAGCATCACGCGGATGGACAAGCAGCAGGCGTCTCTCCCACTCTTCACAGGCAAACAGTTCACGCACGAAATCTGGGCACGGTTCCGGACACGACAAGGAGGAACGTGCGGCATTCATACAATTTCTAAAAAATTCTAGTGAGAGCTCTATTTCAAAGAAACGGTACTTTGATGCACAATGTGACAGTTTGTTACTAAATCAAACTCGTATACAGGCACATACGGAATTGATACAGACGCAGCAGAGGCGTGAGATGCTAGAAATAGCTCGTCTACAGAAAGAATTGGGCATTACCAAATGAGTAGTCATGTTAGGTATGTGTTGCCTTAGGCCAGTCCAAAAGTAAAAGTAAAAAAGTTGATTTTCATTTGAGTATTTCCTTAACCTTTTATATTAATGCAAGCAACATTAAGTTGTCTCTGGCAAACTAAAGTTTTATATAAGAAAAGACAACTATACTATATTACTATATTAATCGATTTCCCATATTATATTCCATCATAAAACAGAACATACTCTTTCTCATCAAAATCTGATGCCATAGATGACATGTATACTTCGTTATGTTTTTAATGGTAGCTGCTATACCGAGTAATTTGGGTTAAAATAAACCAAGTGATCAAACAATATTGCACTTTTATTCTCGTGTTAATTTTTACGCTTGTTGCTTACATTGACACAACTTTATGCAAAAAAACGTGTTCACAAGTCTCTGTCGGGCAGCTTTGGCAACAGCGATACGAACCCTCTCAGACCGGTCATAGTTATCTGGATGAACCGGGATCGGAGTGTCAGGCTGTTCCTCATAGTGTGCTTCATCGTCACCCTCGGAATCATTATCTGATTCTGTGTCTGATGGATCTTCTAGGTTAAGCTTCCTGGCGCGGTTGTGGAGGATTATGCAGGCGGTGATGACGTTGCAAGCCCTAACAGGGTGCAAACGTAGCCTATGCAGACAATGCCAACGCCTCTTTAAGACTCCAATAGCCCTCTCAACTATTGTTCTAGCGGACTTGTGGTGGACGTTATAGGCCAGTTCCTGCGCATTGTTAGGGTTGGCGATAGGCGTTAGTAACCAGTCACGCATCATGTAGCCACTATCCCCAAGTAGCAGACCTTGCACAGGTTTAGCTCCATCCCTCTCAAAGGCGTCAAAGAGGTCGGATTCTCGTAGGATACGTGAATCATGTACACTACCTGGCCAACGGACGATGCAGTCTATGAAAACGAGTTCGCTGTCACAGATCACCTTTGATGATCAAGAAAAAAGAAAGGATTGTAAGTAGGTACAAAAAGGACAGAAAACTAGTAAGCGTTACATGAAACGGACATATCGAAGACAGCCACTTAAGAAATGCTTAATGTTCGCAGTGTAAGCGGTGAACGGTATTTTCAATGGAACGTCTATGGGCGGTACGACTAGCTTGTTGGTGTGAATAAGATGTATCTAAAAAAAAGCCCGATAAATTGTTTGTGACTGGTAATTATTCCAAAGCGATTTTGTTCCCCTAAAGTACTTACTCGGTATGACACGAGAATCACATAAACAAATAGAATAGAAATTAAATAGAAAGTATATAAAAAGAAATATATTCTAATAGGATAGGCTTAAAGCAAATATTTATCACTATTTTCTGCTATATTTGTGGGTTGGTTCATGGGCTGATAGAAGATATTTCTCAATACACGAGTGGGTGTCAATCTGCTCTATTTGGGGGTTGGTTCATGCTAAAAAAATTATTAATTACTAGAGCAACACTACATGAACGTATACACTGAGAGTTTAGGGAACTGGAAAACATACCTGAACATTGATAGAGTGGTAGTTCTTGCGGTTGACGTACTCATGTTCGTATTGAGAGGGAGCCTCGATGCGTATCTGTGTGCCGTCGATGCAGCCAAAAACGCCGGGGAATCCGTAGGTGTTGTAAATGTGCAGTTTAGTTCTGTCTGCCTTTTCCTGAGTAGGCAAGTGAACATGTCCGTGTATTTGGCGTATTACAGCATCCGTTACACGGTGAATTGTGCGGGACACAGTTGATTGACTTATACCTACGAGCTCGCCACACACATCTTGGAAACCCCCCATCGCGTAGAAGCGTAGAGTAATGAGTACTTGCATTAGCGGTGACAATGCGCCCTGCCGCTGCCATATTGGTAAATCGTCTCGAACACTATCTGTTATTGCTAGTATATCGTGCCGACGAAATCTGAACTTGCCGAATAACTCCTGGTCGTCAAATTTTTCGAACGGATGGCTCCAATTGTGAATAATCCGATTTCTACGGAGTTGTCTGTGGTAAAAGCGTCTGATCAACACAACGTCCATATTGGAAAAGCGCACTAACCAAATCGGATAGGCTCTAACCACACCTCGGAAGCTGGTTTAACTTAGCCGCGGTTAACTCACGCGGTTAGCGCTAACTCCGATTGGTGCATACCAAATTTTCACATTTAGCCGTGCGGGGATACCTTAGCCGCGGTTAAGGCCCTAACCCCGATTGGTGCATACGGGCCCAGGAGGATTGGCCGATCACTTTAATGAGATCTGGCTAGCATACTGCCTAGCCAGTTATAAATTTGAAATGGCCGAGTTGAGGATCGCACGGCGACAAAGTGTGGTGGCGCTGCAGTGCCGCAGCCCGAACCGCGAACATCTCGGGCAGCGATTGGCCAATATACATATTAATTGCAGGATAATAGAACAATAATATTACAGTGTGGTAATAATTAGGATCACAATAATAATGGAGCCATTCCTCCTTTTTATATAATGATAATAAATTATCCAGTGTATAAAGTTAGGCTACTCTTATATAAGTAAAGACACAACAGGAGGATGGGTTCATCACTTTAATGCGAGATCTGGCTGGCATAGTGCCCAACCCAACCCATACTGGTGTTGTGTCGCAGATAATGTAGCCGCAACTCGCATATCGTTGACAATGCGTGAGGATAATGGTGTTTTTATATAATCATATTCCATATCCGATACCCAGTCACCTCTGGTGTGGATTTCCTTATGGATGCCCCACATATATGTTTCAAAAAAAGTACCTTCGAAGTTTGAATCGTTACACTACGACGTATCGCCTCAACGTGCACCAACGTATGTGATTTTCGACCAACATGTCAGCATACGTTACGTGTACATTGGGCATATGGCGTATACGTTCTGGATGTGTCAAGGCTCCGAAACAAATTTGTGCATGCTCAAAATTTTCAACGTGTGGCTCGTACATTGAATATAGGCTGCGTGTATGTTCGGGATACATCGGCGTACATTGGGAGTACGTTAAGGATACATTGCTGCATGTTAGCCATATGTTTAGCCGGTGGGAACATACAGTCCGCATACAGTCCGCATACTGCCAATGTATGCATTACATACTCCTAATGTATGCCTGCCATATCTCCAGCGTATTTAACATATATGCCATACTTCTAGCGATGGAGTAACATATGTAACGTTGGTCAGCATTCCGTGAACGTTTTGCGAGGCACATGAACGCTCTCATATGCTAGCAATACGTCAAAGATACATTCTGCATACGTTATGTACATTCTAAATACCCCCGCCGCTGAAAAGTTAGATGAATGCCAACATACTGGCAAATTTTCTAACGTTGAGCATGCACTGACGCCATACGTCATGTGTGACAGGGCCTTTAATGTAATTAATAAGGCCCAATAGTGAAAAGTTAATCACCTCTTAATAGGGTGGAGTCTGACTCCGTTACCTGACATTTTCGCAGGCGCCCTAGGATTGCTGCTCGCCATGCTATATGGCCCGGATTGGCGGTTAGGTTTGCGAAGATTGCTCTGAGCATATCTGATGGATTGGGACTGTTCTCCATGGAGTATCGCCATTCATGCGCCTGATGCCCCTCATAGTGGTTGCTAATGGAAAATTCCTATAATTAATAGGGGGGTCAGCATGTAATCGTAAAAAATGACTTTAAACCACTTAGGTAATTTTGAATCGAGGACATTTTAGGGATCTGGCTAACCAGGTCGCGTATAATGCAACCTGCTCGTTTGAGCATGGAAAATGTGTCTTATCTGCACGAAATAATTCAATAAAGTCTAAATATTTATTAATTTGTGCCCTCCGGGTGATGGATGAGTTTTTGGAATAATTCTGCAGATGGAATGCTTTCTGTTTGTCCCTCAATTTCGCACATCCTGGAAGAGAGTCAACGGTTCTGAAAATATATCACTACGAAAAATTGAATTATTTATAATTAGATTCGGTAATTTGGCATGGCTTTTGGGTTCATTTAGTCGACTAATTGTGTCGCAAATTTTATTAAGGCTACTTCTAATGTATATAGCATGAAAATTGAAATTATGTTGTTTGGAAGCCCAAAATAACCTTCTAATAAAGTACATAATTTATGAAGGCGTAGGCAGAATGGTTAAATCGGTCTTTATTGAGCATAGAACACTGGTATTATTCAAAGGTCATTTCAAGTCAATCATTCACAGGTTATTTTTCGGTCAATTGGTCACTTCCGGATCACTCCTACCCACCCCCAGAGTAATTTCTTGAGAGTCTCCCTTTTTCTGATGGGCCAGGCTCGAACCCTCAACCCCGCCCTTTTGCCTTATTTTTAGCTGTGGGTGGGCGGGCTAAGAAAGTGTGGAGGCAGTCTGTGTAGATCGGGAGCAGTGGTGGAAGTGCGGAGTGGAGGGTTTAAGTTTGAATCTTGGGCGCGTGACCAGATTTTGGCGGGAAGGGAGCAGCCGAGTCTCTAGGGTTGGTGAGTTAGTTGGTCTTTTTCGCACAAGGTGGCTCCACCATAGCGTGCGCGGCGGCAGCTTTAGTCCGAGGTTTTTCGTCGCGCCAATATGATGCTCAAGTTAGCCGGACGGTGAGGTACCCGCACCTCCGCCGGCCGCCCGATATTACCCATGTTATGCACAATTTGGCTGCTTTTTGAGCGCACGGTATTAATTGCTGTACTTATGCATTATCAGTTATGAATAATAAGTTTGTACTCTCCCATTCTTTTGCCCATCTCCGCCATAGGCAACCTGCCCCTCAACCATCTGCTCATGAGCAGCTGAGCCGGAGACGCATTCAGGATGGGCAACGGAGTATTACGATAATTCAGCAAAGCTAACTGAAAATCAGACCCAGTGTTCTCGCACTTCTTTAACATGTCCTTGACTGTCTGCACAAACCGTTCTACCTGCCCGTTGCTACGAGGATACTGAGGACTGGAATACACGGCTTTGAACCCATAGTGTAGCGCAAACTCCCTATACTCATGACTCTTAAACTGGGGACCGTTGTCCGAAATGACCTGACTAGGAATACCATGTCTTGCAAAATTGTCTTTCAACGCTTCAATAACAGTGACAGACGAGGTATTGCCCAACAACGTCACCTCCGGATACTTCGTGTAGTAATCCAGTTATCAGGTAATTCTTATGATTTAACTCAAATAAATCAGCACCAAATTTTTCATATGGCTGACAGGCGATCGTGTGACTGATGAAGGGCTCGTTATGCAAATTTTTTCAGTTGTTTTGGCAAGTGTCACACCTACTGACCTTATCTTCAATTTGCTTATTCATATTCAGCCAAAACATACAGTCATGTGCCAACTGCTTGGACTTGGTCACCCCTAGGTGCGTTTCATGTAAAGCCTCTATCATATCACCACGAAGACCTGGAGGAACCACCACCCGATTGCCGTTCATTACAAGATTATTTTCTACCGTTAGCTCATGTTTGTATGGGATGTACTGTCTAAGACATGGTGGTATCTGTATTCGTGTCGTGTCCCACCCATCTTCAATGTGTGAAATTAACATGGACATGGACACATCCTTTTCATATTCACTTACAATCTTACTCAATAAACTCGACGACTGCATGTCCACTGCAGCAATGCAGAACGTGTCATCGAACAGGCTATCATGACCTACTTTGACGCTATGCGCCCTGGACAACGTGTCTGCAAAAAACATCAAAGAACCCTTCACATGACATAACTGAATATTGTAATTTTGCAATCGCATCCGCAACCTCTGCATTTTAGCCGAAAGTTTATGTATTGGTATCTGCATTATCGCCACCAACGGCTTGTGGACCGTTTGAATCTGAACCTCTTTGCCAAAGATATACTCATGAAACCGCTGACATCCAAAACATATGGCGAGCATTTCTTTTTCTATCGTGGCATATCCACACTGCGCTGAGTTGAGCGCACGAGATGCGAGTGCGATCGGCTTATCATCTTGCATTAATGCAGCACCTAAACCTGACTGACAAGCATCTACCTGAATCACAATGGGCTTCTTAACATTGTAATATGACAACACAGGAGCAGTTCTTAACTTCTCCTTCAACTTATCAAACGCGCCCTGCTGTTCGGCTTGCCAGTGCCACGCCACGTCCTTTGCGAGGAGCGTGCGTAGTGGTTTGGCTATCTCGGACATGTTGGGTATAAACTTGTGTACATATCCAACCATGCCCAGGAACCTTTGGACGCCTTGTTTGTCACGCGGCTCTGGCATGTCAACTATTGCTTGTATTCTGTCTGGATCAGGCTTCACACCCTGCTGGGTAAGTTGATGACCTACATATTTTACTGTTGTTTTACATAACAAAGATTTAGCATCATTTAACTTCAGATTAACCGACCTAGCTCGGTCCAACATGGCTCGGAGCCGCTCGTTGTGCTCCTCAACCGTTGACCCATATACCAAAATATCGTCCATGACTATCCCAATACCGGGTATATCGCCCATGACGGAATAAAAATTTCACCGGCGGTTTTGATACCAAAAGGCAAACGGGTGTACCTGTACCGGCCCCACGGAGTATTGAAGGTGCACAAACGTGAACTTTCGTTATCTAATTCTATCTGCCAATACCCGGTCTTTGCATCCAGAACTGAAAAGTACTTTGCATCTGCCATTTTGGCAATAATTTCATCAATCGTTTTAGTAGGGAAAGGCCCTCTCTTTATTGCCTTGTTTAACTTAGTCGGATCCAGACAAATCCTAATCTTGTTTGGTTTTTTGACAATCGTTATAGAATTAACCCACTCGGTAGGTTCATCTTGTTCAACTATAACACCTAACTCAACCATGTGATCAAGCTCACTGCGTACCTTGCCCTGAATGGCAAACGGAATCTGTCTAGGCGGATCAATGACATGTTGAACAGATCTATCGACATGAATGATAGCATTTGCCTTAATCAACCCCAAACCCTGAAAGACATCTTTGTATTCGCTTACCAGCTTCTCCGCCCCAGCGCTGGCACTGTTCGTCAGCCCGGGAATGTTCGTCGGCACGGGAATGTTTGTCGGCTCGGAAATGTTTGTCGGCGCAGTGCAGTGCACCTCATCCACCCGCACCAGCAGGTTCAATGTCACACAAGCCGGCTTGCCCAAAATAGGCTGGCAATCCGGCACCACTTTGAACTTGAGCACTATGTCGTTGACGTCCAGCAGTGCCTCCCCGTCAGGCGTGATCCGGTGACCGGAGAACGTCACTAACAAACACCTGGTGTTCGTCAGCTGCCCCAGAGCAACTCTGTCGAAGACGTACCTCGGCAGCACGTTCGCCTCCGACCCGGTGTCGAGCTTGAACTTGACAGGACAACCGTTCACCTGAACGATCGCATGCCACAGCTCGGCATCCTGAGCAGCACCGCGGTCAACGGCACCGACGAAGAGATCCGTTGCCAGGACGTCGACTTGCGCCGGATCTGGGTCTTGCTCAGCATTATGAGGGTCGGGCTGTTCCATGGTAAGCTTGTTGACCCTGCCCAGCCTGCTCCTGCAGACCTTACCGAAGTGTCCGATCTTCCTACAGGCTACACAAGCCTTTCCTTTCGCTGGGCAGACTCCCCGGCGGTGCTCATACCCACAGTTCTGGCAGCGGATCTTGAACTCTCCAACCCCGCCGTTATTCCAAGATGGCGATTTCCAAGATGGCGTCGCCGATGACCGAACCACCGGTGCACTGGTACGCAGTTTGCAGCAGTTTGTTCCGTAAATTCACATTCTTTACGCCAGCCACAATCCGATCGCGCAATAGCGATTCTTCCACCGTACCATACTCACAATCCTTCACCCTGTCTCTCAATGCCATTATATATGTAGCCATATATTCCGACGCCTGATTATGTGAGTTAAATTTATATCGTGTGATAATGATACTGCATTTACCGACACAATAAACCCTAAACACCTCCTTAAGCGGCACGATCTTATCTTGATCAGCGAGAGCGATATCCATATTGGCGAAGACCTTTTGCGCCTCCTCGCCGGCTACGTGAAGAAAGATGCAGCATTGCACTCGTTCTGTCTTCAATACGACACCTGCTGCAGTAGCGTAAATATCCTATGCTCTGATCCATGTTTTCCAGTTTGATCTCGCATTGTGGCTGAGGACAAGCTGACCAGGAGGCCGCAAATCCGGCAACGTATTAGCGGGCGGCATTCTTCCTCATCTGACACCATGTGAAAGTACGACGTCTGAACACTTTGACTTCTGGATACTGAATGGTTTATTCACGGCCTAGGGCACGCTTGACCCGCCGGCTAAACTTTCCATGACGTCATCTCATTTGCAGGAAATATATTTGTGTAATGTAAAATATATCTTAGTACAATTACATTGCATAATTCAATGAGAAACAGATATAGATGAAAAACGTTTTTTTGTTGATGAATGTAAAAAAGGTTATGCTGTGGAAGGGGTTTGAACCCACACCACCAAACAACTTCAGACTACAAGTTCACCACTCTAACCACTAGGCCACAGAGAGCACACATAATAAGTAGTCTCCCTTCAGGCTATTTGTCTATAAGACGTCACATATACAAGGTGTGTATGTACGTATGTATGTACATACATACATACGTACGTACATACAATATCAGGACGGGTACTGACTTGTGACAGTGCGCACGCATGGCAACTCTATAGTGCTGCCCCACTGGAATACCAGGCCACCAGTACCATGACCTGATATCCCACTCAGTCACATTATCATGACACTGAGCCATCCTATCCTAATAATGCCGAGCGCCAGACTAGGAAGCAACAAGTATCAATTTTAAAGTCATTGGTTTGACTCGACCAGGATTCGAGTTAGAGCGTCCGTCTCCCGTGTTGGTAGATCGTGGGGTCGTGAGTTTGAATCCTGGTCGAGTCAAACCAATGACTTTAAAATTGATACTTGTTGCTTCCTAGTCTGGCGCTTGGCATTATTAGGATAGGACAAGGACTGGTTGGCTCAGTGTCAGGATAATGTGACTGAGTGGGATATCAGGCAGCACTATAAAGTTGCCATGAGTGCGCACTGTCACAAGTCGGTACCCGTCCTGATATGACCTTAGATGTTGCTAGCACGTAAAACAACAACAAACACATACACACATTCACGTTTTATATGTGACGTCCTATACACAAATAGCCTGAACTGAGAGTAGTAATCATGTGTGGTCTCTGTGGCCTAGAGGTTAGACTGTAGGACTTGTAATCTGAAGTTGTTTGCTTGTGTGGGTTCAAACCCCATCCACAGCAGAGCTTTTTTTTTATATTCAACAACAAAAAAAGTTTTTCATCTACATCTGTTTCTCATTGAATTATGCACTGTAATTGTACTAACATATATTTTACATTATGCAAATTTATTTCCTCATTCCACTACTCTAAAGAAGATTGAAAATACCTCAGTATTACCCTCCCTTCTCTCCACTCAACCAGCCAATGGCACAACAATCTAGGTCACTCTCCTGTACACCATGTGGAAAAGTTCAGTACTAAGCATGCACCACCCCTGTGGCACACATCTGAACTATTCTGAGTTTGTTTGTTTTCCCGGCGACGAATAGATAGTCCCTTTAACATATATTAACCACACACCTGTACGTCTATTACGCATATATCACAATACTCTACAATGAACCCATGTAACCATATAAATAATAAACCAGAGGGCTTGACTCTCTTCTTCTTTACACTTTATACTCTTCCTTTCTCTTTGGCTGTATTGATTTCACTATATCCTGCCTACACAACCACAGATTCGAGCTTTAGCCATTTTACACTACTATGCAGTAGTCGTCCAGGGCCGCGTTCAGGGTACGTCTTAGAGATGTCTCCGCAATGCTTTTTGGCTTATTCCCGTTCAGAGTGCGTCTCGGAGACGAATCCTATTTCAGACAGGAGATGAAAAGCACCTCAAAAATGGCCGCCGTATTCAGTGGTTTCAGCCAATCAGAGCGCTTCTTTTTTATTGCAAATGGCTGCCACCTATGGGGGTGGCCATTTTCAAGGCAACCAACTGCTTTTGCAGTTCAGACTAGTGTGACGTCAGGGATTTCCCCGAGACGTCTCGGAGGTATACATACCTTGAATGCGGCCCAGGTAATTTCCGACTGAGGCAATTCCCCCCCACCCCTCTCTGCGCATCTGAGGACGAAGTCAAAGATTCTAGAAAAAATATATGGCTGGACGACAGGCCCATACAAAGACGATTATCCAAGTAATACACGTATACCCCATTAACATCAGTTTGTCCTTGCAATCCCTGTCTGGGCCTGTCCTCCAGGTGTATTGACACTGCCCAGTAGGCATTCTTAATGTCTATAGTGCAGAGGTAGTCTCTGCGTTGTATTATACTGACCCACCCACGGGGAGGCTAATGACTAACATGCGTATAGATATAAGATAGATATACATAAAGTAAACAATACCCACAGAGGATTTCGCCAAAATCCAACAACCGGAAACGGAAATAGCCCCCTATGGGCGCCGCCATTTGTAAACTCCTGTCCGAGAAATCAACATCCAGCAAACGGAAACGGAAATCGCTTGTCAAACTTCGGTACGGTGCAAGCAGGATGGACGACAGCAATTGGCCTAACGCCTTAATGATGCGCCGCCGCAGAGTAGCACACGTCAAATCGAAGAACAAGTACACTGGTCCCTCCCCACAGACCTTCCATATATGGTGTGATGACATCACTGGGACCAGTGTATGTGTTCCTCCGTGCTACTCTGCAGCGGCCCTGTCAAGGCATTAAGTCCATAGGCCCAATTGACGGTATTCGGGGTCAGCTATTGGTTAATAATATATCAAAACAAATGCCCGCTGCCATAGAATTTGCCGATACATGCAGTTCAAAACTTAGATTTTATTCAAAATTAAAAGAAATATATAACAATTTGGCATAAACATGGGTACACAAATGAAATATTAATAGTTTACTTCGCGGAAACGACGGCCGTATTCGGGTCACCCAACTTGTTGTTTTGGGGAGTTTTCAGTCGCATTGGTGTGCTGAAGGCTGCAAATCTGCAGCACTGAATGGGCACCACTGAAAGCAGTCCCATGTGGTTGATAGAATTTCAAATCGAACACCGCGAGTGGAGTAAAAAAAAATCCATAAAATATTTTGCTGTAGTTATATCGGTGGGTCGGTCCTAAGCATTGCTTATTCATATTATCTACAACATTTTCTACACTTTTAGATGAGAATTTTTCAGTTAGTGTAGTTGTTTACCGAGTCGTCCGGTTTCCTACAATCAACTAATATATACGCCCACCTCCGTGACCTTAGATACTACAAATACATTATGAATACATTTAGGAATCTTCTCTACTTTCGATATTATATTTGATTCAAGTTGTTCCTTGAATTTATCTGCAATTAGTTTATGTTCAATAGAGCATTTCTTATTTTTATTAAAATTGTAAGTAACATTGCAATTTGAATTTGTAAGAAAATGAGTGGACTCGCTGACTTCGTGATCGTAAGTGATTTTATTATGCATGCGGTTTGCCATTACAACTTCGTTTGGTCACGTGACTCCGTCACATGTGGGTGCGTTCAGCTAGTCACGTCTCTCACATCTCCCTTCCATCGAAACAATTTAAATGAGCTAACAATGTTGCTCATCACTTCACGGGTCTATGATTGTCCGTTGGTTTTCACTTTACTTCACCCGTCGTTATCACTGGTCGTATATTCTTACTTCTAGTTTCTTAACACTATGTATTCGCATTATTCTTTATGCCATGGCTATGTGACACAACATGAGGGCATGAGAACAGAAATACAGTAGTAATAGAAAAAAAAGAAAGAAACCTTAACAAAAAAACAACAAAACTAACAATCAGTTATATAGACCATATAAAAGAAACTTAGGAAAATGAGAAAGAAGAGAGAGAGAAAAAATAATATATATATAATAAATAATAACTATGAGCAAGAATGACAACAAAATCTGAAAGATTAAATTATCACAACAATCCAGGAACTCGCCCTCTCATTATCAGTCAACTTACAATAATCTACATCTTTAGATGACTTCTCCACCAAAGCAAAACAATAATCCTTTAAGCACATGATACTCGTTATATCTTGTATTTGAATTTTATATTCTTATTACTTAATATCCAACTGTGCATTTCAGTATATATCAATGTTCAAGAGTAAAGGAAAATAATTCCCTTCACGTTACTCTACTTCTTTTTAGCCAAGGTCTTTCCTTGTTAATACACCATAACACGGTTTGGTGGCCATCTTGACCTAATTCCTGTTTGCAGGTACACAAACGCATGTGGCAGTATCATCAGTGTGGCAGTGAGCAATCTTCAGAGAGAAAAAGTTAAATATCTCTAAAACCACACAACCAAGAAACAAACTGATTGGAATACACATAGAAAACATGTTTACCAAAAATATTATATTAAATTGATATGGTTAGGGTTCTGGATTTCTATTCATTTTGAATAAAACTGACGTTTTGCACTGCTGGTACCGGCATACTCAATGCATTGTCAATGGCAGTGAGCAATCTTCAGAGAGAAAAAGTTAAATATCTCTAAAGCTACACCAGCTAGGAACAAGCTGATTGGAATACACATAGAAAACATGTTTAACAAAAAGATTATATTGAATTGATATGGTTAAGGTTCTGGATTTCTATTAAATTTAAATAAATCTGACGTTTTGCACTGCGCGTACGGCAAACTCAATGCATTGCCGATGGTCGAGAGCAATCTTCATACAGAAAAAGTGAAATATCTCTAAAACCACACCATCTAGAAACAAATCGCTTGGTACACATATAGAAAACATATTCAACGAATAGATTATATTAAATTTATAAGGTTAGGGTTCTGGATTTCTATTAATTTTGAATAAAACTAATGCTTTGCACTGTGCGTTCTGGCAAACTCAAGGCTATCAGTCTTTGTTTACCTATAACCGGAAGTGGCCTCGTTCTCGCGAAATTAGGACATGCCCATATAAGGCCAAACCGTGTTATCGTGTATGTATGCCCTACATGATCTAACTCACTATGTCAAGTTATCATTGGCACATAATTTTCAAATTAGGTGCGAATCTGGTTACTGTGGCCATCATATTAACAGAATTACTGGCGTTAAACCCTTGAAATTTCCGGTACGCTCGATGTGACAGTCGCCATTGTTTTATTGTGTCGGACCTTGACTTAGTGGCTCGATTATCGCTATGGTATCTTAGCGTCACTATCGTGTTGAAACCCGAGAATGCAACTCTGAGACAAAGCATTTCTAACTCTTCTCTGCACCTGTATGGAATGTATATGCTTCTCTAGGAGCTATTGGACGATGGAACCAGTGGAGTCTAGTTGTCGTGGTGTTTCTTCCAGCAATCACGCACTGACTAGCTGTATTATCGCCCCATGTGCGCGACAGCTCCGGCAGGAAATAATTCATATGTGGCTTTATGGAGACCTTCGGGAGCTCTTCTGCGAATTTGGCTACTGTGGCGAACATATGAACAGAATTGTCGGCGTTAAACCGTTAAAACTTCCGGTACACTAGATTGACAGTTGTCATTGTTTAGTGTCAGACCTTGGCTTAGGGGCTCTATTATCGCTATGGCATCATAGCGTCATGATCCTGTTGATACCCATGAATGCTGGAGGATGTTTGAAAACTCGCAGTAAGTTATGGAAATAATTCACACGATGCTTTATAAAGACCTTTAGGAGCTCTTGTGCGAAGTTGGCTACTGTGGCGAACATATTAACAGAATCGGCGTGAAACCATTGAATTATCCGGTACGCTAGATATGACAGTCGCCATTGTTTACTGTTGTCGACCTTCCAGGTGGGTGGCGGTTTCAGCGCCCGGTCAGTTTCAGTGGCCTGTCATGGCTTCTGCGCATGCGCGGATTTTCGCACGTTGCGGCGAGCACTGCTATTTGTTTTGTTTACTGCTACGTTGTTAGCTGCTACGTTAATATCGCTTGGAATTTAAGGTTACTTTAATGAAATTTCATTATTTGAGTATGTAATTCTGTTAAATATGATCGCATTCAATAGATTTCGGCCTGATCGGACCCTAACACTGCCGGGCACCAGCTGAGCTTGTAGCCGGCGAGGCCAAGGGTGTTTTGCATAAGTTTTCAGCCAATCAGCGTCGAGTATTTGATAACGTGACCGTCCAGGGTGGGTCGTCGGGTGGGAGGGTGTTTTCTCTCAGCCAATAGGAAGGCTGCATTTGTTTAATTTATGTTAATTTATGTATCTAGGTCACGCATATGCCTAAATAAGGCTCGAAGAAACTAGTTCAAGTGTGGGGGGTGACCTAGAAAATGTTGTCCCAAGTGCCATTCTCCCCTTAATGCTTGGGTCTATGGCTGCGGTACCCCTGGTTTGCAACACTATAAGGCTTTTTGGCTCGTTTTTGTGCGGGGGGGGGACGGGTCACACTACGGTGGAGATGAATTGGGTAGGGGGTGGGAAAGGACAACTAGGTGGGGTGTGGTGGAGGTGGGTGTAGGCGACATTTCGCAAAAATCTCGGCTCCGAATGTGTGTGTGTGTGTGCACCCCCACAAAAGGGGGCGTTGCCTATTTTGGTTTCAGCCAATGAGCGTTGAGTATTCGGATGATTGACAGATACGAACGTTGCTTTTTGGATGATTGACAGATACGAACGCGACTTGGCTGCCATTTTGTCTCCTTTTGTAAACATTGGCACGTGCTTTTGGGGGGTTGGTGGGGGTAATGTAAACATTGCCACGTGCTTTTGGGGTTTGTAGATCTTTGTCCTGCGTGCGGTTTAGTGAATTTTTGATTTAGCGGGCGATTAAAGCCGAAAGCCACTGCTTTGGGGGGTACTGATGGGACATAGTATGTAGAACATGGTGTTCCGGCGCGTGCGTTTTGTGAATTTTGGCGGGCGATTTAAGCCGAATGCCACGTGATTTTGGGGGTGGTTGGTGTGTGGTTTGTAAACAAAGGTTGCCATTTTTGCAAACATTGCCACGTGTTTCGGTGGTTATAGTAGTGGTTTTATAAACATCGACCACGTGCGTCTTGTGAATTTAGAATTTTAAATTTTGGCGGGTGATTTAAGCCGAATACTACGTGCTTTCGAGGGGGTTAGTGGTGGGTTTGTAAACAGAATTGTTTCATTTTGGTTTCAGCGAATGACCATTGAGTGTTTGGATTTTTGAATTTTGGCGGGGATTTTACAAGTGTTATGTTTTTTTAGTTCTTAAGAATTCCACTAGTTATCAGTATAGAAGTGGCTTTTGTTACTGTGTTATATCTTGTTAGGAATTTGCGCGCGCGCAAACGCCGGTGCACGAGGCTTGACCGTGCACCGGCGTCTGCGCCTGCGCGCACCATATAGCCCCAGAATTTTGGGTTAGGTATAAAAGCTAAAACCACATCAGGATAAACGCAATATTATCATTTGCAGTTGACCATTACGTATAGCCGAGATAAGGGTCGATTCAAATGGTAATTTTTGGTAAAACTTTACTTTACATGAATTATATGTATATATTTTGTAAAGAAAGAATACTTAAGATAATTTGCGATTACATAGTAATCAACATTTATTAGATACATTTTAGCAATGATATTTATATACCATGCTTTGGTAGTTATCACAATTTATAGTATTATTTAAAAAACAGGGTTGTTAGACATAGTCAGTAACCACAATGGTTAACCAAAGTATTGAGGTAGACCACAGTAACAAAGTTAAGTGTTTATGCACGCGCCTTCAATCCATATCTCGCAGCAGGCTACAAGTGTGACTCACACTCTACGGGGTCGTGTTACTTGAAAGCGAGTTTTAGATTGGTACCCTGCTCGGGTGACTGTGATCTATGGCTCTATTTTTCTTTTTGCCGGGCTGAATTCCGGAGACATGTGGTTATCATTATATCGCGTACCACCCATGATCTGTTTCCGGTTGCTGCAGTATAGCTTAACCCTTTCAAAATTAAAATATGCTTTATAGTGTGCAGTATTATATATGATAATGATCACAGTAACGATGATTTTGCATGAAATAAATGACAATAAATTATAGTGTTCATAGTTTTGACACTGAAAAAATGTATTGTCCAATAATTTCATTTTTTTGTAAGTAGTCCACCTTCATCATGATATCACAGGTTTTCTTCAGTTTAGCCGATTGACGACGCAGTGACGATATTGCAGTATGTAATAAATGTGGAATTACATCACTATTACATTATACTAGCAATATATCCTACATCTCACGTCCAACCAAACCTGGTTATGATAAAACCTTAAGAGAAAAAGCAACAAGAAGTTCAGAATGGTGTAGGCGAGGAACTTACTATTATTGTTAAAATGAATAGAAAGGAAAAATCAATCGCAAATCACAATGATATAATTTTAAAAGAAAGAAAGAAGTTAGAAAATAAAAAAAGAGACTAGAAGAATCAGGTAGACACATGAGCTTTAACGAATTTGAGAGATTTTAGTTGTAAAATGCAATAGGTAAAATCTCCAAGTATGGTCAATACCGATTCAACCTGTATCCATATGTCACTAGAAATATCCAAGACCTTGTAAATGCCCATGCGAACCAAGTATCCATATGCGGTTCGTTTAATTTTGACATCACTCTAGTCATTTTATTCATATAGTATCATATATCGTAAGGAACAACAAAACGTTTACATGTGTTATTTGGTAAATGTTAAATTTATGTTTAGGTATAAAATATTTCATTTATAACTGAATTCTTCGTAGATTGCCATAAACGTAATTTGGAATTGGAAACTTTTTCTATAGGATAAATTGATTGCAAAATTATATTATTGGTTCGATATGGAATTAAAACGGCTAATTTAGCCCATTTTGTGCATTTTCTACTGTCACCATCATGTCCAATTTCATGTTTAAATTTTTTTATAAAAGTGTAGGTAACACCTGAATAATTTGTTGTTGATAATTGCCTGAAATCTGGGTTTACTAATATAGCTTTTAATAAAATTATAATAATGGATGCAGAAACAAAAACACCACCAGACATTGTGCGCTTAAATTTTTTAGCTGCCGCTCTGCAAGCATGCTTGTTTATGACATGTTTAATAAAATTTGTTAAATTATGAATTTGATTAGGAATAATAAAGGAGTCGAATTGTTGTAATTCTAAATTAATGTGTTCTATGGCCTGCATTTCATGAAAAGAATCAACTGGTGCAACAGTATTAATATCTACAACATTACACAATTTTCTTAATGTACTTACATGATCTGGTGACTGGGTCATGAAGCAAGTATGTCGGGCTATTGTTGATGGTTGAAGATGGTAAATTGATGTCATTGTTGTGAATGACTGAAAGTTTTGTGAAATGTAAAGAAGTACACGTTACGTCTGAGTCCTCCGGTGGGCAGATACTAATATGGCCTTACAAAATATGGTGGGCTTATGCGAGTTGGAAGAATTCAAGATGGCCTCCAAGGGACGCTAAATATTTTTCTTTGAGTAGTTTATCATTCAATTAGGAGCTGAATCCGGGTTATGGGCGTCTAAGGTAACAAAGACGGGTCTGGATTTCATTAACCGGGTTTGTGTCTCCAGGAAGGAACACAGCGTGTCACAAGACAGGACCTTGAGATAAAGGTCCTTATTGGCACGTGACGTTGTGCATCATGCACATCCGTTTAGGGTTGGGACAAAGTGATATGATGGAAAAAAAATGGGTTCCAGCTGTTAAAAGTCTAGAAAAATACTAAACACCTAGAAGAGGGTGTTTGGATGAGTCAAAATCGGAAGTGAAACACTTCCCGTGGAAGTGAATCACTTCCGTTAGGAAGTGATTCACTTCCGATATTTTGTTGACAAAGACTTTTGCTGTGTATAAAAGGAGCATTTTGGGCGTAGTTTAACCATCTTCACTTTGGGGCTGAAGGACGATAACTGCTAGACTACATTTTACTACACACCACTGCAGCCTATTTCTACATACCAGGATCACCGACATAACACTACTACCACTGCTGCTGCTTCTGCTGCTGCTGCTGCTGCTTCTACTACTACTGATGCTGTTGCTGCTGCTGCTGCTGCTGCTTCTTTCACCATAACGACACAAGACATCGTTAAGAGACAATATTAGTAATTATTTGTAAGTACTAAAACTTTCTTTTTGAAAAAAAATATTTTAAACAAAAAAAACCAAGGAAAGGAAGAAAATGAGTCGCAGAGGAAAAAGAAGTGATATGAAGTTGAATTTTACACCTTCAGCACCATCATCACCACTAGCATCATCATCATCGTTAAATATTATTCCTGGTACTTCTAATGCTCCTTTAAGGACTATGTCAGCATCCGGCGCCGAAGTGGGTATTACCCCGATCACTTTGGCTGGTGGTTGTGTCAATGCTGGAATGATACCGGCAATGACACCGATACCAATGGTAGGGGTGACGACTTCGGCAACAATTGAACATCTTAATACAGACACCACCGCTATTAAATCAAATAGTGGTGGTTACAATGATAACGACCAACAAAATAGGCACGCAGCCGCAGTGGAAAATCTTTTGGAATTGGCTGTAGGTGGTAAATTACCAGACAAAATTACTAACATGTCAAATAAGCATTGGAATGAAATTAAGTCACTTGCTTTGGAAGCAGCAGAAGAAGAAGAAATTGAAATGCAGGATAATGGACAACGCATAGATAACACTGACACAGATGCGTTGTCAGAGGAGGAGGAGGAGGAAGAGGAGGAGGAGGAAGAGGATGAGGGAGAAGTCGAGGAGGAAAATGAGGAGGGGTCTGCAGAAAAAAAAAAAAAAAAGTCTACGACAGTTATTGCAGCCACAATCCACTCGGCTACCCCGGTGGAATCTGTTACGCCAAGCGTCTTCTCCTCGCAGTTGCCACTGAAACAAAACCACTTCACCACCAGCATCATCTTCGCGGTCAAAATGCTGGTACTAGCACACGTATCAACAAAAATCTTCGGCGGATACCCCCTACAATGGTTGATATAGTAAACCAAGCAGTTCACCAAAATGACATTACCACTGAAGGTAAGGTATGTTAATTACATTTATTTATTATTGTCAATTTAAGAGTATATAAACTAAGGCTGTTGTAAATGTTAAGCATAAAAGGGTTAAACTCATGCAGTACACATGTGTTTTTGAATGTCGTTTCGTAGATATTGACACTAAGAATTGAAAAGGTTAAATGTATTTGACACACACACGTGTACTCAGACACTGTTTTACTAACATTGATATATTGTAAAGATTTTTGAAAATATATTCTATGAAAATATATTTTAATACATTTACTTTTGACTTTTGTTTAAAATAGGTGTGAGTCAAACAGATGCTAGGACAACGGAACTTAAGCCACCGCGGACACCCCGAAAAAGAAATTGCGTCATAAGTGAAGAAAAAGAAGAAAAAAAGAAGCGAGCGCGCAAGACGTATGAAAAAATTGTAACTCCAAAGCAGTTGACAGGTTCTCCAAAAGAAGTTGTTGCAAGTACTTTTATGGCGGTTCGAGAATCAGAGCAATGGTCAACCTCAAGTTTTAAAAAAAGAGAGCAACTTTTCATCAAAAGTTGGACAAAAGCACTCAAGGTAAATTCATCACTTTGGTTTTCTGACAATTATACAGTACCCATTATTACACCTACGGTTACACACACACCCACACCTACACCTCAGACAACACAAAAAATTGAGAATGTTATACTAATTCAACCTAATAGCCAATTTAAATTATCTAATTCTGATGTACGTTTGGAAATTTATAATGATGAAATGAAATTTGTAAAACAGAAGAAAAATAGTGTATATCAAAAAAGTGTAACTATTAATTTAAATGAGATATGTCATGTGATTAACAAAGTTGTTAAATATTGGGAAAAGTTGAAAAAACAAGTAGCTGAAAATTCTGTTAATCCAAAAGCAAACAATTTGAAAATTATTGTCGACCCGATTAAATCGGTATTCATTGCAGTATCCATTTACCAGGATCAAGTTTTAATTCACATCAGACATTATTTAAAACGGGAAATGCAGGATGGTCTTGTAAAATTTATTCCCATGAAAGAAGGTATCACAATCCCACCTAATGCTTTAATGGATTTGAATGATAGAGTGTTGGCAATAATTAAACGCAATTAAAAAAAGAATGGCTCACAATTTAAAATGTATTTATTGTGATGGTAGATTTGTTTCAGAAATTCTATTGGCAAGCCATTTGAAAAGATGTAGGCTTTTTCATAGGTATTGTCCATTATGTGGAACTAATGCATGTAAAAAAATAGAATGTAAAGGTGAAATACTTAACTTAGATGTGTTGCCTTGGATTATGAAAAATGATCCAGCTATATTAGCTATATATACTAGTAGATGGACTGCAATTCAAACTGGTGTGCGATCAAATGGTGTAAAAGTTTCACAGGTTAACATACGCTTACCAACAGGTGAATTAACTGATGCGATTGATGTTATGCGTACTATTCATACAAATCAACGAGAAACATATAAAGTTGGTCTTTCGCTGGGTCTTATATTGCAACATAAAGAAACACAAGAATATCGTTATTTTCATGCATCGCAAAATAATGCACAATTAACAAAGCAGCTTTTTTTAATTTCCAATTCGCTTACATTGGAACGATTACTTATTTCATATTTCGTCATTTGTGATATTAAAGAGGAAGCAAAAAGAGTAGTGAGTCGAGATACAAAATTGAAAATTATTGCAATAACAAATTTAAATGTGGCAATATATAAAATTAATTCCATGTATCCAATTGGGGCTATTCCTAGAATTCCTACTCATATGCTTAAGCGTGGTATGTTGCATTTTCAAAGGAATCCTACAACACATCGAAAATATAACGATAACTTGTGTGTACTTAGATGTTTAGCAAAATATTTGTATAATAATTGCAAGGGCGCTATAGAATTATTAAGACAATATGATTCTTCTGCAAATCCAAAATCACTTAAAGGTGTTTCTTTGAAAGATTTTGCTAAATTAGAAAACTTATTTGATGTGCAAATTGGAGTTTATAGGATTGCATCTACAGGTAAAGTAACTCTTATTCAAACACCTACAAAAAATTATGCTGAAAATGGTAAAGTAAATATTAATTTGTATAAAAAACATGCTAGTTTAATTGTGGATTTTACACGTTATGCACAAATATTTACTTGTCAAAAATGTACTAAAATATTTAACAAAATTAAGCATCTTCAGCAACATTATAAAGCATTAAAACCATGTACTAAGGTCAACTTTGAATATTCAGGCGGTGTATATAACGATACTTTAA
>JASIRB010003890.1:0-14808 GCA_030323885.1 Branchipolynoe longqiensis
TTCGGGCTATGGTGGTTAAAGTACCTCATTCGAGTACCGGATCAATTTCCAAGGTCGAATTTTATATAGGATTAGATAGCAGGTTCAAAAATATGGTTATGGCACACTGAGTTTTGGGAAGTTTACATATTGGAATACATCACTAGAAAGCCAAAAATTATATCTAATTTCCTGAATATTGAAAGTACATTTAGTTGGGACCGGATTGAGTAAATTAACAGTGAATATTAGGAAATAATTCAGTAGTTACAACATATGTCTACAGGACAGAACTGCCCATGATAGTACTGTGTTGGTATAGCCATTAATCCCAAACAATAGAGGAACCTCCAGTCAACCATGGGGGTATATGCTGGTCTGTGGCCCACTCATATACTTCCACTTGCCACTGGGGGAGGTCCTGTGGGGACTGTTGTACATCATTTAGATATATCTTTTGCATACCAATATATATATATGCATAAGAAATAATTCACTGTGATTATGCATCTGATGCATAATCACCACAAATATGGCTTGTCTTGCTGGTACAACATTAAGAAAAACCTACCTTAAATATTATTGTATTTGATTTATTTTATTGTTGGTTCACTTTTTATTTCTATTCACAGGAGGTCAGTAAGCTATGCTCATAAATAACACTGTAATTATGCATCTGATGCATAATCCCCACAAATATGGCATTTCTTGCTGTTACAGCAACATTAACTAACATTCAACTTACTCTGTATATTATTGCATTTATATTTTATTTAATTTATTGTTGGTTATCACATTTTATTTATATTTATATTATTTGAATTGAGGCCTGGTGCCAGGAGTCTCGGCACCGTGAGGCCGGGAACCCTGGCGCCAGGAAGCCGGGATTCCTTGCGCCGATAGGCTGCCATCTCCTCCCACCCCGAACCCGAACCCTGTATGCCTATTATAAATGCTATACATATACCTATACATACATATATATACACATATTTCATATACATTCATATACATTCATATACATACATATACGCATATAAACATACATATTATGTAACTACCATAGTCATGAGTCTGAATTGAATGAATTAATATACATATTATAAATGCTATACATATACCTATACATACATATATATACACATATTTCATATACATTCATATACATTCAAATACATACATATATGCATATAAACATACATATTATGTAACTACCATAGTCATGAGTCTGAATTGAATGAATGAATATACATATGCATACATATCCATACATATACATACATACATATACATACATATATATACATATACATACATAATCCCCACGAATATGGCATTTCTTGCTCGTACAGCAACATTAATACAAACTTACCCTGTATAGTATTGCATTCATATTTCATTTATTTTATTGTTGGTTATCACATTTTATTAATATTTATATTATTTGAATTGAGGCCTAGTGTCGGGAGTCTCGGCGCCAGGAGGCTGGGAACCCTGGTGCTGGGAAGCCGGTATTCCCGGCGCCGATAGGCTGCCATCTCCTCTCCCACACCCCCGGAAACCCAAACCCCCTATGCCTATTATAAATGTTATACATATACATACATATACATACATACATATACATATATATTAACATACATATATATATCTACATATATATACATATATATATACATATATATACATATATACATACATACATATACATACATACACATCTATATATACATATGCAGACATAAATACATGACTACACATATGCATATAAATACATATTGTATTTAGAGATGACTGCATATAGATATCTTAGAGTGGTCCTCCATTTGTCACTGCTAAGTTAATCCATATGTAGTCTGTGTCACTATCAGACTTATTGCAACAATGCAAGGGGCCTAAGCTCTGACACTTTCACACTCAGATTTTAACCAAACACTGCCATTACCCTAAATAACATTCCATTTATATTTAATTTATTTTTGATTATGCATGTACATGTACACATACTTTTAAAGCTATATGTATACATGTATGTATTATATATAATATATAAATAATATTGCAATATCAGGTGAAGAATAACTTACCAGTGTTCCTAAATGTAAGGATGACTGTGCCAGATCCTTCACAATGGTAATCCATTTGCAAGTAACAAGTTGACTGTTGTGTAGTGTGTGCCTTCAGAAATATGTGTGTGCAGTGCACTGTGGCACAGACCCTTATAAACCAAATCCAATCCACTCTCACACCTATTCAAAGGGCATAGGCTCTGACACATTCACACTCAGTGAGCTCAGCTGTCAGTGGAGGTGCAGCCCAGAGAACCTTTGGCAACCTGAGGTGTGAAAGCTTTCCTTGGCAGTTTTTGGTTAAAATCTGAGTGTTAAAGTGTCAGAGCTTAGGCCCCTTGCAATAAGTCTGAGAATGAAACAGACTACACATGGGTTAACTTACCAGTGACAAATGGAGGACCACTCTACAATATGTGATGCAGTCATCTCTAAATACAGTATGAATGTGAATGCATGTATATATAGACATATATACACATAGGTGCATATGTAATATGTATATATTTATATGTATACACATATGTATGTGTATATGTATATTTATATCTATATATATATATATTATATGTATACATACATGTATATGTAAATCTAAAAATAATGCCAATAATGATTAAAATAATACAGTATTAATAATGACAACAATAATGATAATAACAATTATAATAATGATAATAACGATGATAATAATAACAAATATATAATGATAAAAATGGCAATAATACTTGACGTTGCCCGACATGACTTTACCCGACCTGACTTTACGTGACTCTACTTTACCCTACTCTACTTTACCCGACTCTCCTTTGCCCGACTCTCCTTTGCCCGACCTGACTTTACCAGACATGACTTTACCGGACCCAACTTTACCGGACCCGACTTTACCAGACCCGACTTTCCGGACCCGACTTTACTGGACCCGACTTTACCAGACCCGACTTTACCAGACCTGACTTTAGCCGACCCGACTTTAGCCGACACAACTTTACCCATCCCGAATTTACCCGACCCGACTTTACCCGATCCGGCTTTAGCTGACCCGACATTGCTTGACCCGACCCTACTTGAACCGACCCATCTTGAACCGACACAAGTTGAACCGACCCGAGTTCACCCGACCCGACTTCACCCGACCCGACTTTAATCGACCCGGCTTCACCCGACCTGACTTCACCCGACCCGACTTCACCTGACCCCAGCCGACTTCACCCTCACCGACTTCACCCGACCTGACTTGACCTGCCCGAATTGACCCGAACCGACTTGATCCGACCCGACTTGACCTGACCTGAGTTGACCTGACGGGTAAAGTCAGGTCTGATAATTTGGATTAAACGACTTTGGTTTAACCAACTTTTTTATATGATAAATAGTAGTATTTTGCGGGCCGCCCAAAAAAGTTTGGATTAACTGATCGTTTGGTTTAACCGAGCTTGGTTTAACGGGGTTGTATTGTATCCATATATAAACATATATTTGCTGAGTGGTTGGCATTTTTATTTCATGTATTTTACTTTTGTTTATTACTTTTTACTTCTATTCAAATATGTGGGATGTGGTGGAGGGAGGCTCGGAACTGGGAAGCTGAGAGGCTATACATAACGTTTTAAATCGATAAAGTGTTTATTAATATATGTATATGTGTGTATATATGTATATGTGTATATATGTATATATGCTGTCACCACAATAAAATTAATCAAATACAATAATATTTAAGGTAGGTTTTTCTTAATGTTGTAGCAGCATCTTTGTGGTGATTATGCATCAGATGCATAATCACAGTGAATTATCTATTATGCATATATATATTGGTATGCAAAAAATATATCTACTTGATGCACAACAGTCCCCACAGGACCTCCCCCAGTGGCAAGTAGAAGTATATCAGTGGGCCACAGACCAGCATATACCCCTATTGTTGGCTGGAGGTTCCTCTATTGATTGGGATTTATGGCTATACCAACACAGTTATAATATGGGCAGTTCTGTCCTGTAGCCATGTGTTGTAACTACTGAATTATTTCCTAATATTCACTGGTAATTTACTCAATCCGGTCCCAACTAAATGTCCTATGAAGATCCAGGAAATTAGATATAATTTTTGGCTTTCAAGTGATGTATTCCAATATGTAAACTTCCCAAAACTCAGTGTGCCATAACCATATTTTTGAACCTCCTAACTAATCCTATATAAAATTCGACCTTGGAAATTGAACCGGGGCTCGAATGAAGTATTTAACCACTGTAGCCCGATCGAGGTAAGCTCTCCAACCTGTGAACATCTCTCATTTATAATATACATACGGTGATAGACAAGTGTCGTCACTTACATTAAAATAAATATACTGTGATTAAATACTATATAACAAGTATATAATCTTTCAAGCAGAAAATATAAGGACTGAATATTTAACTGCCTAACTAGGAATATCCGAATCTGATCGGTTGTTGAACCTTCCGCCCATATTGTGATATGTACTGTGAAGGTCTGTCATGAATTATATGAGGTGTGATTTTGTTTTGTGTGTTTGTGGGAACTCATGCAGTCTTGCTATGTGAGCACTTTGTATTTCTGGGACATTTAAAAATGTACTTTCTATTCCGTCGTAATATGTTTTTGTCATCATTAATAATTTTATAATCCCTGGGACCCGGAGTATGTGTCTTCACAACTGTCCCAGACTTCCATTCATTATTATGATTTTTATATTTGATATCATCACATACCAAAATCTGTGGTAATGTGGATCCTGCACGAGTGTCAAAGTATTTTTTCTGTTTTCTCTGGATATCATGCTTGGCCTGCAAATTTGACCCTTGTATGTGTGGCATTAAATGAGTATCTATCACAGGCAAACGCGTTCTCATCCTTCTTGACATTAATAACTGGGCCGGTGAAGCTCCAATACCTGGTAAGGTAGTGTTCCTGAACGTGAGTAAGCCTAAATGGACATCACCCCCATCATTAGAGGCCTTTTTTATCATCAATTTAATTGTTTGTACAAAACGCTCAACCTGACCATTACTTTGCGCATGCGTGGGATTAGTATATACAGGGTCAAACTCATACACATTTGCAAAATTTGTATACTCCATACTCGAGAACTGAGGTCCATTATCAGAAACAACGTACCGTGGGATCCCATATCGTGCAAAAGTGTGTTTGAGCGTATCAATAATTGCATTGCTCGAGGTTTTATGCAACCTAATGACCTCAGGGAATTTTGTGTAATAGTCTGTCATTAGAATGTAATCGACGCCATTTACATGGAATAAATCTACACCTATTTTATAGAAGGGTATGTTCATAACTTTGGGATTAACCAAAGGTTCTTTGTGTTGGGAATTCCTACATTCTTGACATATCGGACATCGTGAAATCGCATCTTCTAATTGTTTGTTCATCCATGGCCAAAAAACAGTGTCCCGTGCCAATTGTTTACAGCGGACAACACCATAATGCGATTCATGGAGCTTAAGTAACATTTCTGACTGCATGGAAGTAGGAATTATGATCTGATCATCCTTTAACATCAAACCGTCCAATTCCGTGATTTCCTGACTATACGTGTAGTAAGGTTTGATATAAGGTTGAATACTACTGCTTTTATATGGCCAACCATTCCTAATGAAGTGAAGGATTTCCTGTAACGCGCGATCAGTTCCTGTTGCACATCGGATGCGGTGCAGGATATCAGTATCGACACTCATGACAGTTACAGACAGTTCTTGATCGAACAGATCGTTTGGTTCAACACTGGTAGTATACGCCCTTGAAAGGGTATCTGCAAAGTAAAGGGTAGGACCCTTAGCATACACTACTTTCAAATTATAATTTTGTAAACGCATTCGCATTCTTTGCATACGGGCCGACAACTCATGCAACGGTTTCAGCATAATCGACACCAATGGCTTATGGTCAGTTTGCACAATAATTTCATTGCCAAAAATATAATCATGAAATTTTCGACATCCGAAACAAATAGCCAGAAGTACTTTTTCAATGACCGCATAACTAATTTGTGTGTCATCCAATGCTTTCGATGCCATTGCTACAGGTTGTTCATTCTGTAAGATTGTTGCCCCTAACCCATATTTGGAGGCATCAACCTGGGCCAAAATACAGTGTCTCGTGCCATTTGTTTACTACGAACTACACCATAATGAGATTCATGTATCTTAATTATCATTTCTGATCTCATCGAACTAGGAATTATTATTTGGGTACCTTTCAACACTAAGCCCTCCTGTGACGTTATATCGTGAACGTAAGTGAAATATGGTTTGATACTAGGTGGGATGTCTGTGTGTGCTTCTGGCCAACCTTCCCTAGTGTAACGCAGAAGTTCTTGTAAAGTGTGATCAGCCTTAGTCGCACATCAGATTTTTTGCAAAATATCAGTATCGACACTCACGACGGCTACTGATAGGTCTTGATCGAAGAGATCGTTGGGTTCAACACTTGTGGCATGTGCCCGTGAGAGGGTATCTGCAAAAAAGAGTGTTGGACCCTTAGCATACACCACCTTTAAGTAATAATTTTGTAGACGCATACGCATTCGTTGCATGCGAGCTGACAACTCATGCAAAGGTTTTACCATAATTGACACCAACGGCTTATGATCAGTTTGTACAATAATTTCATTACCAAATATATACTCGTGGAACTTACGACACCCGAAACAAATAGCTAATAGTTCTTTTTCAATTACAGCGTAGCTAATTTGCGTTGCATCCAACGCTTTCGACGCCATGGCCACAGGTTGATCATTTTGTAATAAGGTTGCCCCTAATCCATATTTGGAGGCATCAACCTGCAGGACAATTTGTTCCATTTTATTGAAAAATTTCAGAATGGGGGCCTTGGTCAACAATTCTTTTAACTTATTGAATGCCGTTCGTTGTGGGTCATCCCAATGCCAAGCTATTTCTTTTTTCAGTACTGTCCTCAAAGGTTTAGTAATTTCGGATAAATTTGGAATGAATTTGCTGACGTATCCTATCATTCCTAAAAACCTCTGTATGCCCGGTTTGTCAATAGGGTCAGGCATGTCCAAAATCACCTGTACTCTTTCTTTATTTGGTCGAAGCCCCTCCGCTGTAATTAAATGACCAACGTAATTTACACTTTTTTGACATATTTTTGACTTTTTCGGGTTCAATTTTAAATGAACGGCCCTAGCACGTGATAAAACTGCTTCTAAACGGATGCTATGTTCAGTAATAGTCATGCCGTGAATCAGGATATCGTCAGAAATTACATGCACCCCTGGCATATCTTGTAATATTTCATTCATTTCTTGTATAAAGATATCACCGGCCGTCTTGATACCAAAAGGAAGTCGTGTGTATCTGAATCTACCCCAAGGGGTGTTGAAAGTGCATAGTTTTGAACTGGACTCATCCAACTGGATTTGCCAATATCCGCAATTAGCATCTAAGACCGAAAAGTATTTCGCCCCGTTTATTTGTGCCACTACTTCTTCAATTGTACGGACGGGATAGGGGCCACGTAATATTGCCTTATTAAGTTTCGTCGGGTCCAAACAAACTCTGATTTTTCCCGGTTTCCTGACAACTGTAATAGAACTGACCCAAGACGTAGGCTCCTGTTCCTTAACAATAACACCTAACTCTAACATACGTGCCAATTCGTTCTTAACATCTTCAGTAATCGCGACAGGGATTCTACGTGGGGGGTCAATTATTGGGGTTACAGTAGGATCAATATGAATAGTTGCATTCACCTTTATTAAACCTAACCCAGAGAATACATCAGAATATCTATTTACCACATCCTTGGCGGTATCCTCAGTCGCAATGGCATCACAATCCAAGTTCGTATTTTGGGATAACAGTCCTAAATTGACACACGCCCCTTTCCCAATTATAGCACTGCCTTGATCTGTAACTTGAAACATGAGGTCACGTCCTTTCACGTCTAGTAGGATTTCTCCTAACGGCGTAATCCGGTGTCCATTGTACGTGACGAGCCGACATTGTGATGGCTGTAAGTGAAGATCTTGCATTTTGTCGAATATCTTGAACGGCAGGATATTCGCTTCTGAACCGGTGTCCATCTTGAATGAGACGTCACACCCGTTAATCTTCAATGTTGTATACCAAAGCTTGTCATGACGTACGGTGTCACAACAAATGGCTCCAACAAACAAATCGTAGCCATGGCAATCGTCGTCATGTAAACTCTCCTTGTTATCTGGGTCAATGGCCAGTTCATATACTGCAGTGTTACGCTGTTGTTTTGCCCGACAAACTTTGACAAAATGCCCTACTTTTCGACAACCATTACATTCCTTGCCCCTTGCTGGGCAATTTCCTTTGGGATGTTGATATCCACAATTCCCACATGTAAATCCTGGAGAATTCGACTGCTGAAGTGGCATAGCTACCGATTTCTTCCAATGCGGTTGACGCGTCATCGGTGCCATTTGACGGTCAAAAGCAGCCGACACGCTGTCAACACACTCGTCAACTCTTGTCTCGTTGTTTGATAGCTGGGTACTTTTGTTCTCACTTAACCTACACATTTGTATGCATCCTTCCAGAGATAGGTTAGGTGTTTGTAATAACCTATCCCGTAATAAATTATCTCTAACTCCACACACTATCCGATCGCATAGTAGCGATTCTTCGATGACGTCATAATGGCAATGCGTAATCCTTGATTTCAGTTCACGGATGTAAACATCCATATTTTCAGTTGACTGGTTGTACGAATTAAACTTATAACGGACAACCGTGATGTTACACTTGCCTTCACAGTACTTTCTGAACGCCTCGATCAAAGGTCCTATTTTGTCTTTGTCAGCATCGTCTATTTTCAAGGTTTTATGAATTTTCTGTGCCTCACATCCCGCAACGTGTAAGAACACACAACATTGCACCCTCTCCGATTTAGATGCAGCACCAGACGCAGTGGCATAGATCTCGTACGATGTGATCCATGCTCTCCAATTTATATCCATATTTTGCTCCACATTCAGTGGACCTGGTGGTCTTAATCCTGTTAAAGCCATGTTTAGGATTCCCTCTTAAACATCTGACACCATGTCATGTACGTGTGAACGCTGTGAGTTGTGTGTTAGAACTGGTTTATTTACATACACTGTTCCCGGCGTGTCCTTGTCATGACAACTCCCCAGGATACATAACAGAAGGGTGACCCAGGTATCGCCGGGACGGCAATGTCGGTGTGTTCGCCGGGTCTCCAGTGGGTTTTCGTGGATGCCACGTGGATGTTGATGCCCTCGGGGGTTATGGCGACGTCGCTTGCTCGCAGTGCATGTCTGCTCGTCGTGGGGTCAGAGGACTCGAGCAGGTTGGATTGCCTGAGTATCGTGAAGTATGCCAGGAGTGTCGCTGCCTTCAGAACACGTCCGTTCGGTCCGGCACGGGAGAAGAATTTGACGATGTTCTTTATGTCGCGTGGCCTAAGGGGCGGGGCCTGTGTCGGCACGTGGTGTGATGTTCTCTGTATGCCTCTTTTCATGAGGCCTACGGGGTACGTGTCGAATGCGTCGTGTAAGCCTCCAACCGCCCGCACCCATGTGCGCGCGCCGCTGAGGTAGTTGAGTACCGCGCCGGGCGTTTTCAGCACGTCCGAGAGGTGGAGTATGTAGGACAGTATTATATACTGGGTCAGGCGCGATGGTTGGGCTCCGTGCTGGGTGAGGTATGCGATATAGGTTGATACCTGTCGATTTTTGTTCCGCCAGGTTCCTGGTGCAAGCCCGGCATGGATCTTCTTCATGAGCCGCTCGTGGTGGTGGTCGGAGAAACCTGGGGATCAGAGGCAAGGTATTAAGTGAGGAAGAGCCAGGTTATAGGCCGGGGGTGAGTATGTGGTCGAAGTCGACAGCGACCTGTAATAGGCCGCGCTGCGCCAGCATGGCTTGGGCTGTCTGTCGAGCCGAGTAGTCGTTGTGGCGCCTGCTTAGTGCGTCTGCGAGCACGAGATCTTTTCCGGGCTTGTGGTGTATCTGTATTTCTGTGCTCATTGTGGCCTCCATGAGCCAGATCTCCCTAGCACACGCCGTGAGCACCGGGTCACGGCCTTTTCCTTCCGTCATCACTTGTTGTGACGCCGAGTTGTCGGTGCTAATGTGTATGGTATGCTGATGTGGCCTGAGGGGAAGGAGCGCCCTAATTGCGGCAACCAGGTTTAGTGCCTCAAGTTGTGCAATGGTCATGCTTTTTCTCATTACCGTTTCGGGGTACCGTTCGGCGTAGTAGTGGGTAGGGGAGTGAGCTCCAGCGCCGGTCAGGGATGAGTCGCACTCTATGCGCCATTCATCTTTGGGGTTTGGGTGCAGTAGCACGTACCCGTTAAAAGCTTCAGCGAATGTGTTGAACCATGCGATGTCTTGCAGCATCTCTTCCGGCACGATGTGCTTGCCGTTCATGGGTGCATTCCTGAGTGCGTTGAGGATCCTGGAGATAAATCTCCTTGCAGGCCTGACGCACTTTGCTACATGTTGTAGCCTGCCCACTAGTCTCTGTATGTCTTTCCGGGATGCCTTCCGTCCGACCGTCCACAGGCGGCACTCGGTTAGGACCTCGGCGAGCTTTTCTTCGGGTATCTTGACCCACATCCGATCGGTGTTGATCTCGAAGCCCAGCCACTCGAGCTGCTTGGCTGATGGCACGCATTTTTGTGGGGAAAGCTCCAGGCCCAATGTGTGTGCGGTGTGGATGAGGTCGTCGTAGGCTTGTGCCACCTGCTGTTTTGTTGCAGCGGCCCCGACGAAATCGTCGAGGTAGCACAGTATGTGGTGCCCCTTCTTCCTCATCAAGTGAACCACTGCGTTTGTGGTTCTGGCGCACGCCATCGAGGATGTCCTACAGCCGAACGGCGGTGCCGCATCGATGTAGTACTGTCCCCCGTAGAGTATGCCGAGGAGTGGGATTGAGAGCGAGCAGGTGCGAAGCTGCCTGTATGCCCTCGCAAGGTCGGCGCTCCAGATGTATGAGCCGGGGCCAAGTCTTGTTACCTCCTGTGCCAGGTCGAGCATGCCTGGTAGAGTGTATGCCATGGGTGCACCCTGGTACTGCGCCCTCCTTATGCCCGCGTTCACACTAGCCTTGCCGGGGTACGAGAGGTCGACCACCACTCGCCTCGCCTCCGAGTTCCGCTTGGGTCTGGTCATCATTGGGCTGACCTGTGTCCAGGGCTTGAAGGGGGGTCTGCTGAATGGGCCTATTAGGGCGCCGTACTCGACCTCTTTCCGCACGTACTCTGCAATGTGAACGTCATAGGCGGGGTCCTCTGTGTGGTTGGCGGTGGCCGGGATTGGTGGTAGTGGCGCCGTGTAGTCCACCGGCCATCCAAACTCTAGGAAATCCACGACCTGTCGGTCGTGGTAGTCTTTCAGTAGGTGGCGCCATGCGGGTATGTTCAGTCCTGAGGGGACGGGAATGCGCATCCCCATGTAATTAGGCAGCGCACATCTCCGGACAGTGTCGTACAACTTCATGTACGGGGTATTGTTGGTCCAGAGTGCTGGTATCGTGTATGGCCAGATAGCGTGTAGTGTGGCTCTATATGCCGTGGGTGTGAGGGGCGGGTTGTATGGCAGGGCAGGGTCGTCTCCATTCTCGTCGAGTATGGTTTCAATGTCGTCCGGCTGCTGGTGGCGGAGCAGGCCGTCCGTTTGTGTGCGATCTGTGTCGGTGATGTGGCCGTGGCCGGGGATCGCTATAGGGGCGACGGGTGTTGGGTTCGCGTGGGAATGTGCTTCCGTTGCGGTGGCGTGTGCGTGGTGGTCGTGCGTGTTGTTCTCTATGAGTGGTGTGATGGCGGTGCATGGGCGTGTTGCGTGTGGTTGTGCTACGCTACGAGTCTGTTGGTGGGCAGCGTGTGTGGTGTTGATTCGTTGTTGTTGTGCGCTGGTGTATGTGTCCTCAGGCACGCGTACCGTCCGACCGCGTGTGTGTGTTTGTGTTTGTTTACATCTCGTGTCGGTCGGGATGGCTCCGCCTGCATGGCCGTCTGCCATGTGCTCAGCGGCAGTGGTGCCACCTTGTGTGTGGCGGTGGGTGGTGGCGGCGTGCACTGGGTCGCATCCCTCGTGTCGGACCACAACAAGCGCACGTGGTTGTGGCTCCAAAGCGGTGGCGCCACCTTCCGCCACGGGGCGGGGGCCAGCGTGCATGGCTTCCGCGGTGGGGGTGTGCGCACTGTGTGTAAGTAGGTCAAAGTTGGTTTGATTTTCTTGTGTGTGCGTTGTTGTCGGCGTGTCATCTAGATACGCGCCGGCAGCTGTGTGGTGTGCGGAATCCGTGCCGTCGCCAGTCGGTTTGACGGGTCGGCCGCCTTCTAAAAATCCGCCTTGTTTGCCGATTTTTCTGCGCCATTCTTCCGATCGAAGAATCTCCTCTTATTTTGGCATTCATTTTCGGTCTGGTTGTATCCCATGGGAGGTGGTGAAGCCACATTCCCCCGCCCAGTTCCACTTGGAGCACAGCTTTCCATTCGTTTCTTTGTTGTATACCGGGGGAACTTAGTCGGCTCTGTCTGATAGGCTCATGGTGTTATTGTGTTTTCGTGCCGTAGTGTCGTCGGCATTGCTGCGGTTTGGCTTTTTACCGTTGAGGCATATTATTCTGCCCATTGCATATTGGTCTGCCCAGCCGTGCGGCAGCCGGCCATCAGCAATCATGGTGAATACGCTCTCTGACCAGCGCCGGCATGTCGGCCAGTCATATAGCGTTGCCATTGTTGCCAGTTGCAGCTGGTGGTCTAGGAGAGGTTCTCTCCAGCTCGTTGGCATCGCCTGATCCTTTATCATGCGGCACAGCGCGGCCACATACTCAGCCCATGTCGCCTGGTCGAGTCCGATGTTTGTGCTCCGATGGCCTCGGATCACGTATCTATGGGGCGCTATCACATTGTTACCTCATTTGTCTCCTAACGCGGTGCCAGCTGCCGCCAGCAGCTTGTTGACTACATCACTGCGGTCATTATCCTCCTGGTCGCCGGTTGATGCGACGTCATAGAATGGGTTCCGGGTTGTTGCGCGGTCACGAGCAATGGCAGCAGGGGTGCGGAACGGCTTTACAAATGGAACGAACTCACGTTTTTTGGTGTCGTCCCTTGGGGTCGCGTAGTAGTATTGCTCAGGGCGTGTGGCCGTCCCGGTGTAGCCGTCGTTGTTTCGTGTGTGGCTGCCACTACGGGTCCTCCTCCTCCCACTGGGCGACCGGTGTCTGCTGCTGCTGGTAGCCGGCCTCGTGGTCTGTTGACGCGTCTCGTGGCCGCCATCTTGGAATTCCGCACGCGGCGTGCTGCTTCGACGCGTTTTCGCCGCCGAACGCTCGATGTCGTCGAGGCGTTCGGTCATTCTGCCCAGTTTGTCGTCCATCCTCTCCTGGAATCCGTTGAACGCCTCCAGTAGTGCCGATGTATCGGATCTCCTCCGTTTCTCACCGGCCCCGGCTGGGCTGTCATTGGGGCGTGCGCCCGCGTGTCGCTCCTCGGTGCGACTAGATCTCGACAGTGTTTTGTTTGTTGTTTTTTCGTGCAGGACTACTGATTTCGGTCGTCCGCACAATTTTTTCGCCGTCGTGGGGGCTGGTGGTGTCAGTGGTGTATCCTCCTTTTGTCGTTTATTGCGTGTTGACGGCATTTTGTACGTAGTGAGTAAATCGGGCGGAGACTCGCAGCAACCACGCGGGAGGTTCGGGTTCGCTGGCGGAAGTGAGCTGCTCCGTGCTCTGGCATGGTGCCAGCCCGAACCGCTAGGCAGATGGGTGGTTGTCGCCCGTGATACAGTATAGGTGGCGCCACCGTCCCATAGAGTTTAGTGGTTAAGGTTATACGGTCCTGAGCTCCAAATTACCCATGTTGCCACCGCAACATGAACAATGGGAATTCTGAGATTACCATGGACTCCATGATGGAGGACAATGACTGTTTAGATACTAATATGGTTGGACAACCTGGTATAGTCTACCCAAATAAGTTTTTGATTTCGTCGATTAGCCAAGTTAAACCAGTTGAGATTGCAGTTAATGTTCCGTGTTCGTTGGAATTGGGAGACAAAAACTTAGAGTATGATTTGTGTATTGATGATGATGTAGATGATTTTAATGTTCAAAATTATCGTGGTGCTGATATGAAGGAATTCTGTGATACCTCACCCTTCCAATATAAATTGCACGTGTTACAGGTTTGGCCCACTTTAAATAATGCTGTTACTGTTCTCGGTAACGAAAATGATAATAATATCTTTCAGTCGTATTCATATATATATAAAAAAGTCCGGGCTACTGGTCTCCCAAATTATTTGTCGGCAAAATTGCCTGTTCCGTCTGGCTTAAAAATTAACAGATGGAAAGAATTGCTGGTTGACTATAGTGACGTAGATCTTATTCCGTTTTTAGAATTTGGTTGGCCAGCTAATTTTACGGGCAGGGTTATCCCAACTCCAACCCAGGTTAATCATGCCCGCTCGAGGGAGGACGTTTTTTGGATTAACAAATATGTACGAACTGAACTATCCCATGATGCACTGCTTGGTCCATTCGATGAACCCCCCTTTTGTCCATGGGCGCAGGTCAGCCCCATTATGACCCGCCCCAAGAAAAATGCTGATGAACGTAGGATTATAGTCGATCTTAGTTTCCCCAAGGGGCGAAGTGTTAATTCGGGGATTAACAGGGGCTTTTATCAGGGTCTTCCGTACAAATATAATTTACCTACAATCATGTCTTTGGCTAAACAGGTGACTAAATT
>JASIRB010000695.1:0-28981 GCA_030323885.1 Branchipolynoe longqiensis
TCCTTAAGAAGGAGCACGTTGTGGCTGTCTTTTTCCATCTCGAAAAAGCCTATGACACAACGTGGCAGCATGGCATTATGGAGGATCTCCATGCTATTGGCCTTCGTTGTCACCTGCCAAATTTTATCAAGAATTTTCTGGTGCTTAGCCATTTTCGTGTCCGCGTCAAGACTACATATTCTAGTCTGCACTTGCAGGAATTGGGAGTACCCCAAGGCAGCATACTGGCAGTGACTCTTTTTGGAGTCAAGGTCAACGGTATTGCTGCCGCTGTTAAAAGGGGGGTCTCCTGTAGTCTCTTCGTGGACGATTTTGTTTTGTACTATAGAGGTACTGGTATGAATGTCATTGAGAGACAGCTTCAATTGTGTATAAATGGGATTCACCGATGGTCAGTTCTGAATGGATTCAGATTTTCCAAGGCCAAGACAGTCTGCATGCACTTCTGCCAGTTGCGCAGAGTGCATGCAGAGCCAGAGCTGACACTCGATGGGGATCCCATAAAAGTCGTCAAAGAAACCAAATTTTTGGGTCTCACTTTGGACACGAGGCCGTCTTTCATGCCTCATATCAAGTACCTCAAAACGCCATGCCTGATTCGTTCGAAATGCCTTCATAAACAGAGAACATGTCGTGTCCGTATTTTTTTACCTTGATAAGGCATATGACACGACATGGAAGTATGGCATCCTGAAGGATTTGTTCAATATGGGGTTTAGAGGGCGCTTGCCCATTTTCATTTCTAAATTTTTATCAAACCGGAACTTTAGAGTTTGGGTCAATGCTACCCTCTCTGATCCTTTTGGTCAGGAGATGGGTGTACCTTAGGGTAGCATTCTATCTGTTAGCCTTTTTGGCATTAAAATTAACAATATAGTAAAATCCATAAAGAGTACTGTATCCTGCAGTCTTTATGTAGATGACTTTTTAATATGTTATAAAGGTAAAAATATGAACACTATAGAACGGCAGCTCCAATTAAACATAAATAGCCTTTCCTCATGGGCAATGGAAAACGGTTTTAGATTCTCCAAATCGAAAACCATTTGCATGCACTTTTGTCTTTTACAGACTTTGCACCATGAATCTAATTTAACAATTGGAAATGATCCCATTAAAGTCATCAAAGAGAACAAGTTTTTAGGAGTCATCTTTGACAACTAATTATCTTTTATCCCTCATATTAAGTATTTAAAGTCCAGATGCCTTAAGGGACTGGACATTTTAAAAGTTCTAGCCCACACACAGTGGGGAGCAGACAGCACTGTTCTGCTCCAATTATATAGAACATTAATAAGTTCAAAATTGGACTATGGCTGTATTGTCTATGGTTCAGCCAGGAAATCATACATATCACAGTTAGACACTATACACCATCAAGGCCTTCGGCTGGCCCTGGGGGCGTTTAGAACCTCGCCTGTCCAGAGCCTTTATGTCGAAGGCCGAGAGCCTTCCCTTAAAAGTAGAAGGCTCAAACTGTCTATGCAATATGTGATCAAATTAAAAGGAAATATTTTAAATCCTGCATATAACTACATTTTTATGTCACCATATGAACGCCTCTATGAATCAAGGCCAACATACATAAAGCTGTTAGGCCTCAGAATAAAGCCTCGTTTGGAGGCCCTGAGGGCAAATCTACATAACATAGCACCCTCGCAATATTCAGATGTTCCTCCCTGGCAGCTGAGGAAACCAAACATCATCCTCCAGCTGGCCATGTCGAAGAAAAGTCAAACGCACCCACTTTCATATCATGAAAGCTTTATCGATGTGCGAAGTGCTTTTAGCTCCCACCTAGCCGTTTACACGATGGGTCAAAGACAGACAACAAAGTCTCTGTGGCAGCAATCGTCCACGGACGTGAATTAGGTATGCGTATTCCAGATCAGAGTTCCATCTTTACTGCTGAGGCACGAGCACTCCTACTCGCGTTAGCGTGCATCGAAACCTCAGCCAGTCATAAATTCATCATTTTCACTGTTAAAACAATAGGAAACTGGACCACCCAATACTACTTAAAGTACTCATTAAACTAAAGTCTCTTTCAATAGCAAAATTTGACATTCACCTATGTTGGGTGCCTAGTCATGTGGGTATCCCAAGAAATGATGCCCCCACGCCCTCGGCTACCCCGGCTGAGGACCACTATGCCGGGAAGCAACAGCAGCAAAAGGGGGGCGGGGATCCACGCAACCAGTACGATAAAGCGGCCATAGGGGCCCTGTGCACAGCGTGGAATAAGGACCTGGCAACGTGCGACAAGGCGCAGAAGGGCGAGTCCCACGGCACGGGCACCCAAAAACTTGCTCAAATATGTGGATACTGCACCAACGCAGGCGAGTTGGTACTGTGAAGTCACGGGACAGACCGGGTAAGAAGTCGCAATTGGATTTTTAGGAATACGGCGGGTAGAATCAACCACCCTCTCCCGCCGTACGATTGTTGCTAACCCTCCTGACCGTCCCTCGACCCGCCGTACGGTTGAACCGGCCCCCTTTGACATTAACCCGCTCCCCTGTGCGGTGGCGGCCCAGTCCGCCGCGGCCCGCCCCACTGTTGACATTGTGACGAAGCCATATGGCTCCCCCCCGGGCTTTCCCGCGAGGGCTGCCCGGAGATACCCCCGAATGACGTCACGGCAGCCGCTGGTTCCCCTTTGAACGGCCCGCCCAGTAGGAACGCCCCCGGGCCGCCCGAACCAGCAAGGGCCTGCCGGGTTACCCCAGGGATTCCCCGCAATGACGTCACAGCCGCAGGTGCCCGGCGGGCCGCCCTGTCGCCCTGGTCCCCGCCGGGCACCCGCGCCACACGGTTTGTAAACAAATGCTGTGATCCCGGGGGCCCCGCCCCAGCGCCACATTCGCCATTCTATGCCGCCTTCGCGGCTCACGGGTGGCCCGGCATCAACACATCGACGCTGGCTCCCTCCCCTGGCATGGGGGCCTGCCTGCTGTGTGACGTGACCGCGGCGGCCCCACGGCACGCCCCTGGCGACTGCGAGATGGTGGAGGAGGCCGTGGATCTAACCCTGCAGCAATCCGCCGATCCTGCCCCTTAGGGCGGCCCCTCCCCCCTCGAGTATAGGGCCACCCTCGCCCTCTTCTGGCCCATCTTGTCAGGTGAATGCTGGGCCGACTACCCCGATTACGCGGCGGCGTACACGGCAGCCCAGAACTCGGCTCTCCCGAACTATTTGGCCGCCCGAGTCCCTGTCCCCCCTGAGCTTGTCATCCCCGCATGGTGTGAAATGCTTCGGCGCCACCATGACGACTTGTTGGCGGATCACCTTGAGTTTGGCTTCCCGGCGAACTACACCGCGCCGGGGCCACCAACGCTGACCTTCCACAACCACCGAGAGGACCCCCCAGTTCGCCCACCACATAACAGTGTACGCAGGCGAGGAGCTCAACAAAGGTGCCCTGCTGAGGCCCTTCCTCGTTTCCCCCTTCACCCCCTGGGCGCAATGCAGCCCCATTATGACACGCCCAAGTCGACACCAGGGAAGCGACGCATCATAGTGGACTTCTCCTTCCCCCTGGGGCGCAGTGTGAACTCTGGCATCCGCAGGTGCGAGTACCTGGGCCGCCCCTGTGCCTACCGCCTGCCGGCCGCCTCGGACGCGGGCCGGCGCATCGTCCACGAGGGCAGGGGCTCCTTCTGCTGGTCGGCGGACGTCTCCAGGGCGTACCGGCAGCTCAGAGCGGGCCCCCTATGAGGCCCCCTCTTCTGCATAATGGTCGATGGTTAGCTGTACGTGGACATTGCGCTGCCCTTCGGCTGCAGGACCTCGGATGCGGCCTGTGGCCGCGTCACTGAGGCGGTGTCATGGATACTCCAGCAGAGGGAGTACCACAGCCTGGTAAACGTCGACAATTTCTTCGGCTACGAGGACACCTTCCTGGAGGCCATGCGTGCATTCGACGCCCTCTGCGACATATGCTCCGCGCTCGGATTGGCCCTCGCCCCCGACAAATGCTGCCCCCCCACCGTACGACTCACATGGCTCGGCATCGAGCTCGACACGGAGGCCATGGTCCTTCGGATCCCCAAACAGAAAGTCCTCGATTTCATCGCCGACTGCGAGCGTTGGCTCGAGGGCCCATCCCTCACCAGGAAGGCCCTCCAGAAGCTCCTTGGCCGCTTCACCCACATCAGCACCTGCGTTCCGGCTGCCCGGGGGTTCATGGCCCGTCTCCTGCGCATCCTGAGGGCCTCCCCTGCCTCCGGCACAGCTGATGTGGACATCGACCTCCGCCGCGACGTTCGCTGGTTCCGCGACTTCATGATCAAGGGCAACGGTGTCTGCCTCCTTCCCCCGGCCGAGCGGCCGAGCTGGGTAATAGAGTGCGACTCCTGCCTCACCGGCGGGGGCGTCTTCTCAGCCACCCACCGTTTCTCCGTGGCCTACGACGACGTGTTTTTCCCCTCTATGCACAGCTCAATGCCATGAACCTCGTGCTGGCGGTCCAGGCCCTCACCCCCTCGGCCCCGGGCGGCTACGAGATAATCGTCAACACGGACAACGCGGCCTCGGCACAGGCCCTGGAGTCCGGCCGTGCCTCGGACCTCACCCTCAGCCCCTGCACCCGGTAGATCTGGCTCCTGGCCTCGCTCGGTACTTTCACCATCAAGGTCCACCACAAGCCGGGAGCGGACCTGGTCTTCACGGACGCCCTGAGCCATGCGCACTCTTCCTGGGTCGCACTGGACATAGTCCGCGACCAATGTCGAGTAAGGGGATTGGTGCCTGAGGGTAACGCATTCCCCGAACATACTCACCCATGACTTGTGATCTCTTCCGCAGACGACGACAGGCGTGCCCACGAACACCTGATGACCCTGCATCAGGCTGCCCTCGCCCCAGGTACCTGGCGCAACCGCGATTGCCATGTGAGGCGGTACCTGGAATACATGATCGACCGCGACATCGACCATCTTGCTCCGGCCGCCTACGGTGTCGGGCACTACATCGCCCACCTGCACCGCGATCTCCCCTTCCCCGCCTCGGTCGCGAACGCCCTCTGTGGGGCGTGTTCCTGTGTCCGCGAGACAGGCGGAGATGTCGCCTCCTTTGACGCCCCCTTCGGGGAGCGCGTCAAGCGCGGCGGCAAGAAGCTCTTCGCTACCCCCATCAGAAGGGCTCCAGCCACCACACACCAGATGATGCCGGCGATCTACGCCCATATGCACGCCCAAGGACATCTTGGGGTCGCCCCGTTGGCCGCGGTCGTCATATGCTTCTTCAGCTTCATCCGGCAGTCCAATCTCCTGTCGCCTCCCCATGCCCCATGGGGAGGCCTGCACAGGCTTCGACAGGATGACGTCCAGCGTGCCCTGGGCGGCCACCGCCTCCGCATCACGTCATCCAAGACGATCCGCTCCCCCACCGAGGCGGTCTCCCTCTTTGTGCCGGCTCTGCCGGGATCCCCCTTGTGCCCGGTGCGAGCTTGGCACAGGGCGATCACCCTCGTGCCTGTGCCAAGTGATGCCCCAGCCTTCCTCGCGCGCGCGGGCACACCTCTCACCCCTCGCGGTGTCACATCCCTCCTTCAAACGGCCCTCGAGGCCGCAGGGGTCCTGGAGGCCTCCAGGTACACTCTCCACGGCCTGCACAGAGGCGCGGCGCAGGCCTGCTCAGCGCGGGGACTCGAGCTGTCCGCCATCATGGCCCAGGGGACCTGGGAGTCGGACGCGTTGCATGCGTACGTCCCGAAGATCGTCTCCGCGGATTCCCCGAGAGCCTTGGCATTGTGCTTTGGCTCGGCTCCTGGGCCGTCCTCCTCGGGCTTCCAGGTCCTTCTCCTGCCCTCCTCTAACATCGACCAGATTGACATTTACCTTACCTTGCTTACCTGTGGTTGTTGCTTGATTAAAACCCTTTTTCTCCCACACCTGTCTCGAGCTTCCTCTGTCCGAATCGGCTCGTAATTATGAATTGCGGGTGATCCGGTGGAGGAGGCCCAAGATGCCCCCCCCCCCCCTGTCCTCCTTCCTGCCTAAAACCTTGACCTGCATTCGGGCTCCATCCTTCAACGCGACGGTTTGGTTCCCGCACCCACCCTCTATTTTAATACCAGACGGCTCGGCTCCCGGGCCTTCCTCCTCGGGCTCCCAGGTCCTCCTCCTGCCCTCCTCTAACATCGACCAGGTGGACTGATTGAGATTGACATTTACCTTACCTTGCTTACATGTAGTTGTTGCTTTATTAAAACCTTTTTTCTCCCACACCTGACTCGAGCTTCCTCTGTCCGAATCACGTTGAGGTACAGCATGTTACGTCATGCTTACCTTAGGCAGACTTCGAGTTATGTCGAGATATGTCAGTTACGCCAAGTTACGGCAGCACGCGTCAAGGTTTTGGACAAGCCCAAAACTTTTGACGTGATGCAATTGCGTTGGGATGACATTACACTCACATTATGCCAACGTTAGGCACGCGATAGAGCTGCGTCGGCTACGTTAGATCAACGTCATACGTCAGGGTGATGCACAGGTGGGAGGAACGTGCGGCCCATGCTAAGACACCGTGGGGTTAACATATCGCAATGTAAGTCAAATGTGTCTGTGACGCATGCCTAACATAGCTGAAACATTTCGCAAACGTGTCCTGACGTAGATGACGTCGTTGACGAAAGTCTAGCGTGTGCATAATGTCTTTGACGTCCTTCGAACGTTGTTGAATGTGTTGTGAATGTGGTGTGATTGTGTTGCCTTCGAGTATATAAAGACCTAGGATGTCCTCCTGTCAGCAGAACAGCTCAGCTCTTCGCAGCCGACACATCTGCCTGAGTGGGTCATGCAGGACTACCAACTGGCCATTCTCAAAGTTCACCATGAGACAAATATGTTGTTACTGCGCTATATTGAGGCTAGAAGGAGAAGGAAAAAAAGCTGCAGATGATGCACGGGAATGCGGAGAAGATGGAGACAGGGACTGCGTGTCAATAGTCTCCTCTGTGTCCGGGCGAGCAGGAGATGAGACCATAGGACATGGTGGAGATGGTGCTGCTGCTGGTGATGTTGGTGGTATACCAGTCATCCTCTTTCTCCGCTTCCCTTTTCCCCTCCCATAGTGGGGGTTTGAAGCACAACTGGAACTGGAGCTGAAAGTGTTTTTCGGCGGCATGCTGGAGAAGTTGTGAGGAGAGAGGAACACAGCACCCTTATATACCCAAGGTGCGGGTGGGTTGGGTGCTTTTCCGCACGTCGGCCCACGTTTCGCTCACGCCAAGCGCATTAAGCACGCGCTGCCATCACGCGCTGCTATCACGCTGGCCAAGCTGGAATCATGTCAGCCCGACGCTAGTCTCTCGGTGGGTCAACGTCGACTCACGTCGGGAAAAACAGTGGAGTCAGACGTGGCAACGTTAGGGCAGGCGTGATCACGCCCGCCCGACACTAAGCCGCCGCTAATGTCACGCTAGGCTTGTGTCGCGCGTGCTGGAGTTTCTCTAGCCTCACGTTGACACAATTAATTATTCCTTTGGCCTCACTCATTGAACCACGTTATAACTATGCTATACCGATGTTATGCTTATGTCAACTACGTGGCATTGACGTCCAACTTGGCCCCGTATTTACATATTACGCCGAGAATTCCGACGCGTAAAATTTATTTTCACGTTGCCCCTACACTGGCGCGTTACGTTGTAGTGTGACAGGACCATAGGATTGGGGTCCCGGATAGAAAACGGACACTGTCTGGTAAAATACGTCAATGTCCGTTTTTTATATGGTACGGATCCGGCGTGTCCCTTCTCTTTCCGGTGGGAAAAAGCGGCGGACCACCACCGTCGTCCCGACGGTGGCCTGACAGTGACAAATATGTAAACAGGATGGCCAAGAGCGGCGGACCACCACCGTCGACCCGACCGTGGCCCGACGGTGGAAAATATTTAAAAAGAATGGCAAAGAGCGGCGGACCACCACCGACGGCCCGACGGTGGTCCGACGGTGGAAAATGTGTGCAAAAAAAATGGCAAAAAGCGGCGGACCACCACCGTTGACCGCTGGCCCGACGGGGGCCCGACGGTGAAAAATATGTGGCGACGGTGCGACCAATAGCCAACGTCGGCCCGACGGCGCTGTGCTATCTGGGACCGGTTATAACTTAAACCAAATTATGACATATATATTACTCTGAATTTTATTATTCTTTTCCACATATTTTGCAATGAATAGTGAGCTTTTACATTCTCTGACACAGATTTTACTATTGATTGTGAGTTTACATTCTGTATAAAAGTGATAACTCTCAAACACTTCTCACCTGAATATGTATGACCTGTGGCTGTTACTAAAGCGTATGGTTTACTGGGAGTTTTGCATCATTCCGTGTGGTCTACTGAGACTTTCACTATAGTGTGCGATCTACCAGGACTTTTGCACTCTACCATGCCCTACAGTGCAAAAGTCCTAGTAGACCACATACAATAGTGTAAGGCTCACTAGACCACACGCTATGGTCTCAGTTGACCACACATCATTGTGTAAGTCTACTGAGACTTACACAATAGCGTGTGGTCTACTGGGACTTACGCACTAGTCTGCAGTCTACTGAGACTTACACTATGACGTGTGGTCAACTGAGACTTAGGCCATAGCATGTGGTCTAGTGAGCCTTACACTATTGTATGTGGTCTACTAGGACTTTTACACTATAGTGTATGGTCTACTGGGACTTTTGCACTATAGTGTGTGGTCTACTGGGACTTCAACATTATAGCCTGCGGTCTACTGGGACTTTGCACTAGCATGCAGTCTATCGGGACTTTTACACTATAATGTGTGGTCTACCGTGACATTTGCACTAGCATAGCATGTCGTCTACCAGGAATTTTACATTATATTGTATTTTACGGCCTAGTAGTATGTGGTATGATCATCATATAAACAAAACAGTCTAACCCTAACCCTAACATTTCACACAAACTCAAGTTACAATATAATTTGTTGTTGATGTCAGGTGGGGTCTTCTGTGATCCCTCAGTGGTAAGGTAAGAGTCAGGCGAGTCTTGGTAGACTACGAAAACTGCAGTAGACTGCATGATATAGCGGCACCAAACTTTGTTTCCAACACAGTGTAAAATCACCATCACTCACTCACTCACTCACAAAGATGACGTAAACAAATAACCCCTGGGGTAAAAGTGCAAATTTATTAGTACCATTATAATATACACCGCAACATTTAGAGGAAAAAAATTGACATAACGTCTTTTTATTAAACTATACAGCAGCTGATTAACTGTATTCAACCCATATTAGACTGGGTCCAATCCATTACACTGATCAACCTATGTATTCTGAGTAATAGTCAATACACGTGCAGAACACTGTGGTAATTGGAGAATATTCCTCGTATATATACAAAGGTATCGATGATCGTTGTTTCAAGCTTTTATTACTAAATTTCCAGGTCCCATTTCTGCTTCCCTTAGTGCAGACCAGTTTTAACAACCTCCTTTATTGTTGCAGTGAAGTCCGACAAAACCGTCAAAGATCACTACAGGCTAGGTCCATCTTTAAAAGTCTCTTAAATAGAAAAATGATATTTACACGATCAATTTTGTTTGTCTAGGTTAAGTGCCTGGCTTCACTGATGGAACTGCTTCTCAACAGATTGGTATTTATCACCTTCGTACTGCGGGCAGTGGCAGGCATGTGCATTTTCATTATAAGGTAACATGTATTACGAATATACAGGGCTTGGGAACATTGCCGTCTGATTGGGTGTCGTTTTCTATTCGCAACTTTACCTCGTGCTTGGTCCCATCACTTCTTTTAGTTCCTGTCTTTTCTGACAAAATAATATAAGAAATTTTAATGTCGTTTTCTTTTCATCAAATGGAACCTCTTTGACCTGATGAAACAGTTGCTTTATTTAGATTTCCAGGCTGGGCTTGAGCCCCTCTTGTGAAATTACATGCTCAACATATTTGATCTCTGTTTCATTACTTTGGTGTGTGTGGGTTCTTTTTCTGTCTAATTTAGCTTGAAGTTGACCTCCCTGGCCCTGTCCAAGCTCCCGTTGTGCTCTGCTTTGGTGCTGCTGTGCACAAGTATATCGTCTTCCACTGCGTGTGCTCATTGTAGCTCTACAAAGGTGATATTCATTTCCGGAATGCTACTTCAAACGAAAGTAAGGTCGATTATGACGATCAACCTAATATATTTATCTAGAAAAGTGGCAGAAATTCAAAACCATCACACTATATGCAACTTTAACCTGGGATTCCCGATATTTGACCAATAAGCTTCAAGTTCTAAGTAAATAAGGAACCATACATAAAGTACGTTACGGTGAGGGAATGGGTGTATTGATTATTTCACTATTCGTACATAGGTGTGTGTGTTGTGTGTAAGGGGTGGGAGCGAGGTAATTCGCTACATGCCATGTGTGTGTTAATCTCTTTTTTTTTTATACTTAAGGCTTAATACTTGAGTAAAGGATTATGGCGTTTATGCGGATCTGTGACTGTCATAAAGGGAATCGGTATACCTGTCCGGAAAAACAAACAAACTCGGAATAGTTCTAATTTGTGTCACAGGGTGGTGCATGCTTAGTACTGAACTTTTCCACTTGGTGGTGTAGAGTGACCCAGATTGGTTATGTGACAGCTGTGAAAATGGCTGGGTGAGTGGAGAGAAGGAAGAGTAAAACTGAGGTATTTTCAATTTTCTTTAGAGTAGTTCAAACAGGAAATATATTTTCTCCAATGTAAAATATATGTTAGTACAATTACATTGCATAATTCAATCAGAAACACATGTAGAAGGAAAACTTTTTATGGTTTTGAATGTAAAAAAGGTTTTGGACTGTATATCATATATATGGGGGTTGGACCCACAGCACCAACCAACTTCAGATTACAAGTTCAACACCCCAGCCAGATATAGTTGGTTGTCACAGTTCAGGCTATTTTTATATATGATGTCATATATACAAGATGTATGTATGTATGTATATACCTTGTATGTAACGTGTATATATATATATATATATATATATATATATATATATATATATATATATATATATATACTAGTAACTAGTGCATATATCAAATGTATGTGCTGTGTAGCCATGTACGGCAACGCTAAAGTCACTGCACGGCCGCGCACAATATTTAGAACATTTTATATATGCACTGGTATATAAGTCAAATATATATATACAAAGTATATACAAGGTATATAGTATATATAGATACATTCTTTACCCGACATCACTTTGCCCGACCAGACTTTACCCGATATCACTGTACCCAACCCAACTTTACCCAACCTGACTTTACCCGACCCGACTTTACCCGACCCGACTTTACCTGATCTGTGAAAGTACGACGTCTGAACACTTTGACTTCTGGATACTGAATGGTTTATTCACGGCCTAGGGCTCGCTTGACCCGCCGGCTAAACTTTCCATGACGTCATCTCATTAGCATATTCCTTTGTCTCAAACTCTGCATCTCGTTAACATATATTAGCCACACACCTATACGTCTATTACGCATATATCACATCCCCCCCTCAAAGTATTTCTGAAACATGAAATATTTCAAAATAACAATGCAAATAACAACATAGTAGTCAGACGAATGCACATCAACATATATGCGTACTTAACTTAAACACAAGCCCTTGCAACGTCTGCCGCTCAATGCAATGCCCAGATGGTCTAGTGGTTAGGATTCGGTGCTCTCACCGCCGCGGCCGGGGCTCGATTCCCCGTCTGGGAAGACTACGTTGTTAACCAATGCTTAAGATGGCGCCGATGGCACACGCAGTGTAGGAGGCTCCGTACAGAGTGTGGAAACACAAATGGAAAATCAGTGCTAAACTACACAAAAAGTGCACAAAGGCTTGACCTAAGCACAAGTATCACCAGGATAGGTGCAAAATATGCATTGTTAGGATAAGAAAGGAGGAATTTAACCAAATAGAGTACTGTGTTGATGCCGCCGATCTGAACGCACGTGCGATGCTACACTTCATACCAGCTCTCACAAAATAGGCTAAGTACCACTCATTTATGGTATATTAGCACTCTTATACTTTGCTTTTGCACTCTATATTAGCACTCTTATACTTTGATGTGTGTGTAGCCTGCAAGAAACAAAAATAGATAATGCAAATATGACTTTAAAAGGTTTTGCATCTTATCACAAAATGGGCACAACAGATGCTATGGGTAGGGCACATGGTGGGGTGTCTATTTTTACAAAAAGCTCTCTGCCACAGAGTGAAGTTAATTTAAATACAAATTTACAAGCTGTCGCTGCCAAAGTAACTCTTCACACCACAATAACATTTTGTTCATTATATCTTCCTCCTTCTAGTCCTGTAATACCTGCAGATTTAAACAATCTTTTTGCTCAATTACCGCAACCCTGTATCATAATGGGAGATTTTAATTCCCACAATCACCTTTGGAGTGCCACAGACAATACCGATCCAAAGGGACGCATTGTAGAAGATTTCATGAGCAGGCAGAATCTCTGTCTGTGGAATGATGATAGTCACACATATCTCCATCCAGGTACAGGTTCCCTAACTTCAATTGACCTCACCATGTGCTCACCCCAAGTTTTCCTTGGTTTTTCTTGGGAGGTGGAAGAAGACCAATGGGGTAGTGACCACTACCCCATTGTATTGTCCAGCCACTTTTCTCCTTCTGATGAGAGAGTGCCTAAATGGCACTTTCAAAAGGCCAATTGGGCCAAATTTCAATCTATTTGCCTTGAAAAGATCACAGGCAATCTTCTGCAAGATGTGGAAGATCCCATTAAAGCTTTTACAGACACACTGTATGACGTTGCTAGCAATTGTATTCCTAAGTCAAATCCTAACCCTAAAAAGCCAGAAAAACCATGGTTCACAGAGGAGTGTAAGAAGGCTGTAGAAGCTCGTAAGAAAGCTTTAAAACAATTCAAGAGACAGCCAACACAGTGCAATCTACAACAATACAGAATAAAAAGGGCCAAAGCCAGATATATCATTCGTTGTAGTAAAAAGAAAAGCTGGTCAGATTATACATCAAAGCTGAACACCCGAACACCCATTAAGAAATGTTGGGATATGATTCGAAGGATCAGTGGTAAAGGGGGAGGCGCAAGAATAAAACATCTTAATAAAAATGGTCAAAGCATTTCAAATCCAAAGGATATAGCCAACACCTTAGGTGAATCTATATCCCAGAACTCCCCTTCCGGTAATTACACCCCTAAATTCCAACGAACAAAAGCAAGGCTAGAAAGAAAGCCTCTTAATTTTATTTCTCAGAATTTAGAAAATTATAATAAGCTCTTTTCCATGGAAGAATTACAAATTGCTCTGTTTAAATCTCACGACACAGCACCTGGACCAGATCAGATCCATTACCAAATTCTTAAACATATGCCAGCTGAAACCATGATGCACCTTTTAGAAATATTCAACACCATCTGGATGAGTAGTAACTTTCCCCCTTGCTGGAGCGAGGCCACAGTAATCCCGATACCCAAACCGGGAAAGGACTCCACCAATCCCAATAAGTATCGACCAATAGCACTTACAAGCTGTGTATGTAAGACCATGGAACGCATGATCAATGAAAGGCTTGTTTGGTTTCTTGAAGAGGCTGCTATTATCTCCTCTTCTCAAAGTGGTTTTAGAAAGACCAGAAGCACCATGGATCATCTGGTACGCCTTGAGACATTTCTGACAGATGGTTTTATAAAGGGTGAACACGTCGTTGCACTTTTCTTTGACTTGGAGAAGGCATACGACACCACATGGAAATATGGCATTATGAAAGACATTCAAGATAGTGGATTGAGAGGCAGACTACCTCTCTTTATAGAACAATTTCTTTTAAATAGGTGTTTCCGAGTCCGTGTCAGAAGTACCCTCTCGGAAGCCTTTGACCAAGAAATGGGTGTACCCCAAGGGAGCATCTTATCGGTCACACTGTTCATAATCAAAATAAATAGCATTGTGGGTTGTGTCAGACCTGAGATTGATAAATCTCTCTTTGTAGATGATTTCCACCTTTGTTACAGGTCTAGAAACATGGAAGCTATAGAAAGAAAACTGCAACATCACCTGAACAGAGTAGCCGAATGGGCTGACGAAAATGGTTTTAAATTCTCTCGCAGCAAAACTGTGTGTGTGCATTTCTGTCAACAGCGGGGTGTACACTCAGACCCAGAGATCTATCTCCACCAAACACAGATTCCTGTGGTTGAAGAAACCAAATTCTTGGGTGTCATTTTTGACAAGAAATTGAATTTTATTTCGCATATTAAATATGTCAAAAAGAAATGTCAAAAAGCTCTAGACCTCCTGAGAGTTGTTGCTCATACCAATTGGGGGGGGCGACCGCACCACTCTTCTCTGTCTCTATCGTGCACTGGTCCGATCAAAGCTTGATTATGGCTCCATGGTCTATGGATCAGCCAGACCGTCATACATCCAAATGTTGAAACCCATTCAAAATCAAGGACTCAGACTCTGTCTTGGAGCATTTCGAACTTCACCAGAGGAGAGTCTTAGTGTAGAAGCAGAGGAACCTCCACTTGTGCTGAGGAGAGAAAAGCTCGCTCTACAGTATGCATCCAAGATCGCAGCAAATCCCAGCAACCCTGCCTATGACTGCATTTTCAACCCAGGCAATGAAACACTCTTTGCTAATAAACCCAAGGCCATTCCAACTTTCGGTATCCGTATTAAGGAATCATTAGAAACACTCGAGTTTGATGTAGATAACATTGCAAAATTCCTATATCCAGACACACCACCTTGGACATACACTGTCAATGTGAACTTGGCTCTCTCTGAAGCAAGGAAAGACTCAACTGACCCTCTGATCTACAACAGTATGTTCAGGGAGGTTAAAGACATACATTCTGATCATAAGTTCATCTACACAGATGGTTCTTACAAGGATGACAAGGCTGCAGCGGCAGCTGCCATGGGCAAGCACACCTTCTCGGAGCGATTACCAAAGGGTGCTTCAATATATTCAGCAGAGCTTGATGCCATATTCTTAGCAATGGACCATGTAGAAACCTCTTCCCATAGAAAATTTGTGATATGTTCGGATTCAAAATCATGCCTACAAGCTATTCAGAGCAAGGATTGGAAGAACCCTCTGATCCGCAACATTTTAGAAAGGCTACATTATTTATGTTCAGGACTTCACAAAACTGTGCTTTTTTATTGGGTGCCGAGTCATGTTGGCATTCGAGGAAATGAGGCTGCAGACGTGGCTGCCAAAGAAGCTCTCGACAAATGCATTACACCTCTTCCCATTCCTCACACAGACCTCAAAAGGCACATTAGTGCACTCATAAGGAAAAAGTGGCAATTACAATGGGATGAAGCTGTCATGAACAAGCTTCATGCGATTCAGCCCACCCTTGGCAAATTTTCAGGTGCTTGTCATAGAAATAGACGCGAAGAGACCGTTGTTGCACGTATGCGAATTGGACATAGCTATTTGACTCATAGTTACCTTCTTAAAGCAGAAGACCAGCCAGAATGCATACCATGTGGAGTGCCTCTGACTGTGAAACATATTTTGATTGAATGCATTGACTTTGCAAATGTTCGAGCAAAGTATTTTAATGTAGCAAGTATGAAATGTTTATTTGACACTGTTAGTACTGCCTTAGTTTTATCGTTTTTAAAGCACATTGGACTGTTTAATCGGTTTTAAGACATTTTTGATGGCATTGTATAGCCCTTAGTGTGCTGATATGCCGTTAAGCATTTATTCATTCATTCATTGATGTGTGTGTATGTGATTTCTAATGTGTAAATCACACTAAAACCACTGTTGAGTTGAGTGAACTGATAGCTTCCCCTATTATCACTCACCAGCACACAAGTAGAAAGCATGTGGGGTTGTTTACTCTACATACAGTATACTCACTGACATGCATTGTTAGGATAACAAAGGAGAAATTTAACCAAAAGGTTTACTCGGAGCTCTGCAATATATATATATATATATATATATATATATATAATATTTTTTCACTCAACTGGGGGATATTAATCTAATCTAGTACAGGGTGATTGAATTGGTAGACTGAACAAGGGAGTAGAAAGTATGGGGAGATCGGCAGCGCGAAAGGACAAAAAAGATGGCCCAAAATTTGAAAAACCGCCAGATGACAATGCTGCTAGGGAAGCCATTGAAATCGGCATCACTGACAGTGACAAACAAAATGCTGTCACAAACAGTGACATACAAAACAGTGACATGCAAAACAAATTCGACCCTACACAGTTTTCCTGCTGTGGAGAGTGCCGCACAACAAATTCAAAGGGAACATGGGTAGAATGCAATCTCTGCTATAAATGGATGTGCAACACTTGCACAAAACTCAGCGAAGAAGAGGTAGTGTTCCTAAAAAAAACCAGCATTTTCTGGGCATGCAGCTATTGTGATCAATCGGCAAAAACACTGCTGCTCAAAGCTAAAGAAAGTCTAGTTGGCCAGAAACAACCCCAACCTGACCTAAACACAATGGCAAAGAAAATAGAGGACTTGGAATCATCCATCCAAGCTCAAGTATCTAAGTCGATGGAAGAGGTGCTGCCGACTCTAATAAAGCAGTGCTTCCGTGAACTGAAGACGGACGTAAACATGTCCGTCGAGAAAAATATAACAAAACCCTGGTCTGATGTAGCTCGAAGCAGCATGCCGGGGGAACAAAAAGAGACAAAAAAATCCAGCCCCATAGAGGCAGTTGTGAAAAAAGCCATTGTGGCTCAAAAAGTCGCGGAGAAAGCGACCGAAAAAAATCGCCAAGAGAGGGCCGTGAACGTAATCATTCACAGGGCACCTGAAAAAATCAGTAGTGAATCAACAGCCAGGAAAACCCATGATCTAGGGTTGGTAGACGATTTGCTACAAGCCATCGGCATAGAAGCGCGACCAAAAAACGCATTCCGACTCAGCAAATATAAGGAGGGTCAGAAATTAAACAGACCTCAAAGTTATATTCGACTCAGTTGAAACACAGGAGTCTGTTATGAGCAACTTGAACAAACTCAAGGATGCTCCCGATAAAGTAAAGAACTTAGGGGTATGTTACGATCTCGACAAAGAAGATCATAAAACTCTTAGCGAACATGTACAAGCTGCTACAGAAAATACTGATCGGTCAAAAAACTGGATATACAAGGTCCGGGGTCCTCCCTGGAACATGAAAGAATTAAAAATAAGAAAGCCAGGTCAGGCAAAATAGATCATAGAATAGTAAACAAAATAAAAACCTTAGAAGTTAAGTACACCAACATAGATGTCTTAACTAGCACTAAAAAGTCATTACTGGAAGTTGAAATCAGAACGAAGTATGTCCAAAATATAAATTATACGAGATCAGTAAAATAAGCTTGGAAATAAATGGATATTATCTACTTACCAACTCGTTAGAGAAAAGAGGTACGATAATGTACGTTGCAAATCATTTGATAGCAACTCATTTCACACCAAAAACCGTTTTTGACGAATCAATTTGGTGCAAAATTCTTACTGAAGGAGTCATAACCATTTTAGGATGTATTTACCGTAGCCCATTTAGCAAAGGGAAAAACAATAATGCTCTTCTAGAATTAGTCAATGAGGTAAGAGAAATGAAACATGATAACCTGGTTATCGTTGGGGATTTTAACTTAAAAGAAATCGACTGGGCCACTGGCATCTTACATTGCCGTGATGACCATTATGCATGGATTATTTTCGACCACCTAAATGACTGTTTCCTGCAACAATTTATTAAGGAACCAACCAGGTTCCGAGGAAATGAGACCCCAAATCCCTTGGACTGGGTCATTTCCAATAAGGATAATCTCATAGATAACATCAGGATAGGTGCCCCGATCGGAAAGAGTGACCATGCTGTCATATCCTTCAAAATCGATGTTAAAACAGAAAATGAGACCATCCCACTAAGATACTCATATTATGTGTATTATAATGGATTATAATAATATAAAGAACAAAGCTAAATCCAAGGTTAATTATTATTATTATTGTATGTGTTCTTCGATATCTAGTATTAAGAGTCGCGCACCTACCTTGTTTATGCGCGCGTGTATGGGGCGCTACCTGTGTCGCGTGGAAATATCACTGATACGGTCTCACTTCTGCTACTGTTTTCCTTCTGAGAGGTTGTGTGTGCTGCTGTTCAAGACTACCATACATTCGTGACATGCCGTATTGTGACGCATGTGGTTTGTCGCATAAGGTAGAGAAGAGTTGTAAAAAGAAAAGAGGAAGGAGGAAAGGGAAGCAGACTATGCCTGAACGAGTAACACGAGGAAGAGCAGCCGCAGAAGAAGCACAAATATCTGACTCAGACTCTCGGGATAATTCACCTGAGTTAACAGCTAAAATGTCTTCTGTCACGTTGGAAGAGCAGGAGAAAATAATGTTAAAAGAAATTAGTGACTTGTCGTTAGAAGAGCGAGTAGAAGAGCTGACACAACAACGAGACGAGATGAGGCGACGGAAGGAGGGTCGACTTCAGGGCGTAGACGAATATTCAGGTCGCACGACGGCGGCCATATTGGACGATAGGGGGACGACCGGTACCGCCGGTACATCAATGGTGGCGGGGGCCACCATGAACGTCCATTCAGAGTACGGAAGGGCAGGAACTCGTCACAGGTCCAGGACAAGAAGGCGCAGACGAACGCCTTCGGATTCAAGGAGTAGGAGCAGCAGCAGCACGAGAAGGCGCTATGCAGTACTAGGTAAAGAAGTAAAAAAATTAAATTGCTACGAGCTAATTACTGCATCCATTCGCTGGTGCCTAGATATTCAGAGCTTGACAGTTAAGGACTACAAAGCTTTTCTTGAACATGTATGCTTTATGGCTTCCCGTGCTAGGCAAAACGACTTCCTTGATACTACTCATGTCGAGTATGACAACGATATCAGAAAATTAGCAGAGGTGGAAGGCTTTGCAGCTTTTGGAAGTGGAAATACAGGGCTGTGCATGTTCCACTATGGGGTGCACAACAAGCGCACCAAAAAGCCGGCAGCAAGCTTTGGGGCGCGTAAGACGAACAGAAACACTTATACTAAAGATGGTAAATTAGGTTGCTTTAAGTGGAATAAAGAGGCCGGTTGCAGTAGGAGTGAGGATGTGTGTAACTTTGGGCATTGGTGCGCGAAACGCGGGAGCAAGAATCACAAAAAATACACATGTTCAAAAGATTGACGAATTAATGCCAAGGCCAAGAAATACAGTGGTTCGAAACATAACAAGTGTGACATTGTTACCAATTTAAATTTTATGAATAGTGTTCAAGATGCGCCTAGCTCACCACAGGTGGGAGAAAATTGTGATAGTGGGGCTGTTATAATTGCCGAACTGCACTCGACGACACACTATACGACTTGTAACAAGCTTGAGAATAATCAATGTTTCACTGTTGTTCCAGATAATTGTAAATGTGAGAGTGTATTGTCAAATGATGCCTTGCCTCACAGTCAACTAAATTGCAATCTAAAGAATGTCACATGTGCTATTAACGATTTGGCCGACTGCCCTATTGAGTTAACATGCCAATTAGGTCGTCGTTCGTTATGAGGCGCCAAAGGCGCGCCCACTTATATTAGCCAGGTTGACAGAATGCATGCAAATCAGATTGAACACCGTACTGAAAATGCTACATGTGCTATTGGGGAGCAAATTAATTCTCGACATAGTTGTCCGGACAATCCTAATAAGGGTCTAGAGGATACTGAGGATAGTGCATCTAGCCAGGTTAGCAGTATTGCAGATTGGATATATATCGGTACTACAAGTAAGGAAGATAGTTTCTATGTCGAGACAGTGGAGGGTCGTTGTTGGAAATTTCACATTAGAGAGGTACCCATTGCTGAGGCTACTATAATTGAAGTAGCTAGTGATTGTATTAAAGGTAAATGCCTGAGCCGTCATTATATAGCCGACAACATAGTACAGCTAAAACCGTGTCGGGTAATATGCGAACTGTTTCTGCGAGGCGACACTGACCCAGACTGGATATATATCCTTTGGGGAGTCGTTTTCGGGTTCCATGTCACTAATAGTGACTGTGTTATACAATATAATACAAAATTGAAAAGAATTGACAACCCGAGTTTTAGAAATATAATAACAAAGAAATTAGAATCCGAGATTAATCAAAGTATAATTTCCCTAACCGAACAGACGCCACAGTGTGTACATAATATATTCTGTATACCGAAAGAGGTGGGCGGGAGGGGCATAATAGATTGCAGCAGGCCAAAAGGCAGTTCAATTAACGAGTTCACTGAAAAAGTATCCAATAAATTTCACTACAAGAGTGTCGATGATGTGGTAGATGTGTTGAACCAAGGAGATTACCTTGCCACTGTGGACTTGAAGGATGCTTATCGCGCGGTAGCAATCCACCCGACAGATAGGCAGAGGCAGGGTTTAATATGGGATTTTAATATCCAGGGAGGGGAGCCTAAATACATGCTGGATAAGAGATTGTGCATGGGTCTCTCTTCCAGTCCCTTTGTTTTTTCTAAAATATCAGACTTCATTTGCAGATGTGCTGTTAGGGAGGGCATTAACAGTATTGTGAACTACCTCGATGATTTCTGCATTGTTGCCCCAAACTGGGACAAAGCTCAAGAGCAGCAGATTAAACTAATTGCTATATTACGTCGTATTGGTTTCTACGTAAGTTACAAGAAACTGATTTCCCCTGCTACAAATATAAGATTTCTTGGCATCCTGATAGACTCTATTAAATTGGAGTTAACTCTACCACTAGATAAACTAGATAAACTATGTGAAATGTTATTATCATTTAAGGACAGGAAGAAAGCTACAAGGAAGGAAGTAGAGAGGCTAGGCGGAATGTTAGCCCACTGCGCCAAAGTAGTGCGTGGTGGGCGAACATTTTCTCGTCGGGTCTATGACTTAATGGGGACAGTAAGAAAGCCTTATTATAAAATTTGCTTAAATGCGGGGTTCAGAGAAGATATCCAATGGTGGATTGATTTTGCGAGAAGGTTCAATGGTACTGCTTTAATGTTAGGCAAATTTTCTCTGGTACAGGCTGTCTATAGTGATGCTAGTAAGTGGGGCTACAAGGCGCTGTATAACACTGATTGGCTAGTAGGCTGTTTTGACCCGACGCTATCAACATCTCTGAGGGGGACCGTTGGTCACCATTACGATCAGCCAGATAATGAGATTAGAACGTCCCATATTAACTCGCAAGAAATGTGGGCGGTGTACGCAGCTGTGAAAAAATGGGGTCTAGTTGGGGTGGGTCCACATTAGTATTCATCACAGACAGTGCCACTGTGGAAGCGGCACTATGCACTGGAAGATCTAGATGCAAATTAATTATGTACTACTTAAGAAGACTGTTCTGGATGTCCATTGAATATAATTTTGTGTTCACCGCTGTACACATAAGCAGTGAGTCGAATGTAATAACAGATGCCTTGAGCAGGCTTGATACCAAGGGTATGGAGAAAGTTATCGATGAGTCAGACCCATATAAGACACTGTGTTGTAATGGTTTATTCAAACATCCGTTTTCTTTACAGAGGTCGTAAAGCTTAGAGCAGAGCAGAGGAATTTCCAACGGAAATGCTACGCTCCCAACTCCCTGTCTACTAGGGCTGTGCAAGTCAATAAGTATTTTTCCTTTGTAGGAGAATTCTCAGAGACACATGCTCCCATTCCTTGTAGTTTGATGCAAATAGCGCTATATGCGACATGGCTAGCAAGAACGTTAAAATATTCATCGATAATTAATTATTTGAGCGGTTTGAACTTTTTTCTGAAAGAACAGGGTTCAGAGCAGATAGATTATTCAGAATTTATATTATCATCTACCCTGCGGGGCATTCGCAGGCAGTTAGGGGACGTGCCTAGGCAATCAATGCCATTGCGACCTGATATGCTAAGGCATATTTTCTCTTATCTCACTTTGAATTCGGGACATATTGCATGGCGGGCGGCGGTCCTATGCAGTTTCAGGGGCCTTCTAAGAAAATCGAACGTAACCTTTTCGGATTCCGTGCTTTTGCGGGAGGATTTTTAATTCTTCCCATGGGGTATGTTGATAAAACTCCGCAGATCTAAAACAATACAATTTCAGGAACGGACTCTGGACATCCCAGTTGCCAGATGTCCTGATTTGGATTTATGTGCTGTCCATTGGACTGAAAGACACTTTGCTGAACGGCCGGCCGCTAATGACTCTCCCGCTTTTCTATTACCAAATAATGAAGGTGGAAGTTCACCGTTAACATATAAAGTATATCAATCTACCCTAAAGTTGTTTGGAGGCTTTGCAGGCCTCGATATTGAACAGTTATCATCTCATTCTTTGCACAGGGGGGATGTACGTACCTGTCTATATGTGGGGCTACATTGGAGGAGATCCGAACCAGGGGCGACTTGACCAGTAATGCTGTGTTCCAGTACTTTAAAAAAAAACCTGATGCTGCGTATCTTGAATGATATGAAAGTCGCAGCTAAATTAGCTGATAAAAATTAAGCAGAGTTGGGTTGGAGGGACCCGTCTGCATCTTATAGCACATTTAGTTCCGCCAGAGATAAAAATAAATGAACTCAGCCCAACCCTGTTTGTTTGTCTATCCTTATGTTGCCGTAGTGGCTTATGTGTATTATAATGGATTATAATAATATAAAGAACGAAGCTAAGTCCAAGGTTAATTATTATTATTATTGTATGTGTTCTTCGATATCTAGTATTAAGAGTCGCGCACCTACCTTGTTTATGCGCGCGTGTATGGGGCGCTACCTGTGTCGCGCGGAAATATCATTGAAACGGTCTCACTTCTGCTACTGTTTTCCTTTTTTAGGTGGGGCACATTTAGTTCCGCCAGAGAGAAAAATAAATGAACTCAGCCCAACCCTGTTTGTTTGTCTATCCTTATGTTGGCGTAGTGGCTTATAGAGGGGATTACATTGCCATGAGTAATGATATCATGTCCCATGACTTGATAAATAAATTTAAGGAGAAAAATGTGCAAGAGTGCTGGGACCTGTTTCAAAATGTGCTATCAGGTGCTATCAAAAGGCACGTACCACTAAGAAAATTCACAACCAGGAAAGAACCTCCTTGGTACTCCAGGGATATTACCACTGCCAGAAAATTGAAAAACAAAGCATGGAATGTCTACTTCAATAATAAGACACTGGAAAATTGGGAAAAATACACTATCGCTAGGAATGCCGCAAATGACATTGTCAGTGGACACAAAGAGTTTTTTGAGGACAAAATTGTCCAAGACATTAAAAATAACCCGAAAAATTTCTGGAGTTATGCTTCACATAAATAAAAAAATGGCAATGGCATACCAGCTGACGAACTAATCGTAGACGATGAAGGCAAAGCTGAACTACTCAATGAGTTCTTCGTCAGTGTGTTTACCAATGAAAATACGAATAATATCCCACCCTCTCCAGATTCAGGAGTCACAGGCTTTTGAGGACAAAATTGTCCAGTGGAGTCACAAAATTGTCTGTGGAGTCACAGAATTCATCAGTGACGTTGACATAACAGACGATAAAGTTGACAAATTAATTGAAAAACTAAATGTCTCCAAGGCACCTGGGCCAGATGGGATCCATGCAAAAATCATCAAAGAGTGTTCTGAGCAAATTGGACCTATTTTGACATCTCTATTCCGTAAAAGCCTATTTGAACTGAAAATACCCAAACAATGGAAAGATGCTGAGGTAAAACCGCTGCATAAAAAGGGACCAAAACGCCTGGCACCAAATTACAGACCTGTGAGTTTAACCTCCCTATGCTGTAAAATGCTAGAAAGAATAATCTGAGATTGTGTCGTAGAACACTTGGAAAAACTAGGATTGATATCTCCGGACCAACACGATTTACTGGAGGATTGTTGTTTGTTTGTTTGTTGTTGTTTTACATCCTAGCAACATCTAAGGTCATATCAGGACGGGATCACTGGAGGAAGATCTTGCCTGTCACAACTACTAGAAGTGATGGAAATTTGGACTGACTGGCTGGATCATGGCCTGGCATGGGACACCGTCTATCTGGACTTCTCCAAAGCCTTTGATAGTGTGCCCCACAAAAGACTATTAAACAAAGTCAAAGCTCTGGGAATATCCGGATCAATTTCTGAATGGATACAGGACTTCCTGTCTGAGAGAAAGCAAAGGGTAGTTGTAGGTAATAAAAAATCTTCCTTTAAGAATGTCACCTCAGGAATACCTCAGGGAAGTGTGCTGGGACCAATATTATTTATAATATTTATAAATGACCTGCCAGGCAGTGTCTCATCAAACCTAAAAATATTTGCGGATGACACAAAGGTCTTTCGAGCAATAAAAGACGTAAGAGATAAAAATCTCTTGCAAGAGGATATTCTGAAACTCTCACAATGGTCCGAGAAATGGCAATTGCCCTTCAATGAAAAGAAGTGCAAAATTATTCATTACGGGAAAAATAATCCTCATTATGCCTATATTATGCAGAACACTGTCCTGCAACAAGATAGCTATGAAAAGGACTTGGGTGTAACCTTCGACTCCCAACTCTCCTTTCAGAAACACATGAGGACTATCATCTCAAATGCTAACCAGAGAGTAGGAATAATTAAAAGAACCTTCCATCGCCTCAACAAGAACAATTTTCTCATTCTATTTAAGTCTCTTGTTAGGCCAATTTTGGAATACTGTCCACAAATTTGGAGCCCAATTTTTCGGAAAGATATTCTGGAGATCGAAAAGGTTCAGAGACGTGCAACAAAACTAGTTGCAGTTATAAAGGACTTACCCTATGAACAAAGGCTCAGGAAATTGAAACTTCCTACCCTTTCCTACAGAAGGAAAAGAAGTGACATAATTGAAGTATTTAAAATTATGAAAGGTTTTGATGAAATAGATATGAACCAATTTTTCACCTTGAATAAAAGAGAAGGCAGCCGGGGCCATACTCTCAAACTAGTAAAACCCAGAGCCGTTTCAAAATTAAGGCAACACAGTTTCTCAAACAGGATCATAAATATATGGAATAGTCTCCCACAAAATGTTATAGATGCCGGCTCAATAAATTCATTCAAGAACCGATTAGAAAAAGCATGGGCTGATGATACAGGGAAATTTGACCACTTATTCACCACATGCTACTAATTTATTCCTTGTGTTGCTAATTACTTGCACTCAAGCAAAAATGAGAGACAAATAAGTGTTCACACTTCCTGTCTACCAATCACTATATCACTATATCACTTAAGTCCTCAATGTCTGGCCGTAAGCCTGACGTCATAAATTGTCCATCAATATCATACAATATTCTCATAGCTGAAAACACAACTTAAACCTACATGCACATCCTGTATGTGTACACACTCAAGGTACACTGCCCCACTACAGGTCTAACCTGCTCACCGGCCTTATCAGCCGACCTGACCTACTTAGATTAGCTGCACTGTTTACATTTCGCACTGACACTGACCCAGTTTGCGTCTGCCTGACTAGTTTGGGTCACCCCCCCACAGGCGCCCTAATAATCTGCACCCGGTTACGATATAACATATTACCTGACTCGTTCAAAATTTGATATTCTCTCCCAGAAACCCCAGTCCGTCCCAAAATAACCCCTTTTTTCCATTCCCCAGCATGATTTTTGTACTTTATCTTATCTCCAACTTTCATAGGTCTGTGCGGCTTACCACACTTCCGGTCATGAAACACTTTCTGACTTTGCTGCCGTTTGGCTGTGTGGCATCTCTTCAGATTTTGCGTTTCGGGCACCAAAATTTCCTCCGCCATAGGCAATCTGCCCCTCAACCTCCTGCTCATGAGCAGCTGCGCCGGAGATGCATTTAGGACGGGCAACGAAGTATTACGATAATTTACCAAAGCTAACTGAAAATCAGACCCAGTCTTCTCGCACTTCTTTAACATGTCCTTGACTGTCTGCACAAACCGTTCTACCTGCCCATTGCTACAAGGATACTGCGGACTGGAATACACGGCCTTGAACCCATAGTTTATCGCAAACTCCCTATACTCATGGCTCTTAAACTGTGGACCATTGTCCAAAACGACCTGACTAGGAATACAGTGTCTTGCAAAATGATCCTTCAACGCGTCAATAACAGTGACGGACGACGTATCACCCAACAGCGTCACCTCCGGATACTTTGTGTAGTAATCTACAGTTATCAGGTAACTTTTATGATCTAATTCAAACAAATCAGCACCAACTTTTTCATGCGGTTGACAGGCGATTGGGTGATTTATTAAGGGCTCGTTATGGAAAAAATTTCGGTTATTCTGGCAAGTGTCACACCGACTGACCTTATCTTCAATTTGCTTATTCATATTCGGCCAAAACATACAGTCACGCACCAACTGTTTGGACTTTGTCACACCTAGGTGAGTCTCATGTAACGCCTGTATCATTTAACCATGAAGACCCGGAGGAACCACCACCCGATTGCCGTTCATTACAAGATTGTTTTCTATTGTTAAGTCGTGTTTGTATGGGATGTACTGTCTCAGACACGCTGGTGTCTGTATTCGTGTAGTGTCCCACCCATCTTCAATGTGTGATATCAACATGGACATGGATACATCCTTCTCATACTCATTGACAATCTTACTAAACAAACTCGATGACTGCATGTCCACTGCGGCAATGCAGAACGTGTCATCGAACAGGCTATCATGACCTACTTTGATGCTATGCGCCCTTGACAACGTGTCAGCTTCTCCGCCCGAGCGCTGGGACTGTGCACAGCACAGTGCACCTCATCCACACGCACCAGCAGGTTCAAAGTCACACAAGCCTGCTTGCCCAAAATAGGCTGACAATCCGGTACCACTTGGAATTTGAGCACTCTGTCGTTGACGTCCAGCAGTGCCACACGTTTTTCTGCTCAAGGGGAACCCTGCCCCTGAATGTATTGGATGTCAGTCCCCACTGACATTAAAACACACTTTATTAAACTGTTTGGATTTCATGGCCCTGGGCCAACAATTTTATACTGCAAACAACATGGATGACCTTTTTACTAAAGTAAAACAAGAAAACATTTTAGGCTTTTTGAGGGCAGCTGGTTTGTACCACCTCATATAGGTTTTTAAACAAATTTCATCAGTGAATAACACTATGATTTAGAATTATATTTAGCTTGACCAGAAACTATTATGATTGTGAGTTTACAAAATTCATGAGTGTCCATTGACACAAAATTGACTGTATGCTTTTACGTGTAAAAGCGATGGTTTGAACAGAAACAAACATTTCTCGCCGTGAATATGGCCTATGCTGCCGACATGGCGTAAAGCAACTACCAATCAATCAATCAATCAATTAAAATAATTTTGTTCAATTAATTCTTTCATCTATTTGATTTAATTGGTCGTAATGCGAAGCATTACGCTTGATGCGAGGAGAGGAAGATACCCTCCCCCGCCGCTGCGGCGCTGCCTCCTCACCTCGGCCGACCCACGGCTCGCCACCCCCCCCCCCCCTCCCTCGCCACCTTCTTTGTTCCAGCGTTCGCGCCTCACCCGACGCCCGCTGCTCGCCACCTCTCGCCCTCCCCCGGGCCGCCCGCTATCACACCTCACCTGCTCCCGCCCCCCCCGTTCTCCCTTATAAGGCCGCCCGTCGGCCTCCCTCAGGCACTCACCCTCCAGCCGCCTTCCGCATCTCTCCACTTTTCCTCCTCGGCACCCCCTCAGGCCTCTGACACTTGACCTGACCCGAACTTTTACCGTACCATGCTCCTTATGAGCTTATCTCCTTACCTCTCTATTCTTGTGCATTTAAACACTGATTTATGTACTCTTGCTCCTTCTGAGCCTACTCGCTTTATTGTCTTGTTCCTTACCCTGTATGTTCGTTGAGGCGTGAAATAAAAACGCCTTCTTCCACCCCCGCCTTGCTTTCTTCCTTTTCGCGCATCATATGATGGTGAGCTTTTAAAAATTCATAAGTGTCTATTGACACATAATTAATTGTATGCTTTTACATTATATGTAAAGGTGATGGTTGAATAATAAAAAAAATTCTTGCTGTGAATATGGCCTATGCTGCCGACACGGCGTAAAGAAGCCATCAATCAATCAATTAAACCCGACCTGACTTTACCAGACCCAACTTTATCCGACCTGACTTTACTTGGCATCACTTTACCTGACCTGACTTTACCTGAAATGACTTTACCCGACCTGACTTTACCCGACCTCAGCTCTGCGAATAGTAATCATTCTTCCTCTAATTCGCAGAGCAAAGCAGCCCTGCGAATAGTAATCATTCTTCTGCTAATTCGCAGAGCAAAGCAGCTCTGCGAATGGCCTACAGTGAATGCACTAGTATATAATCAAATTGATACATGGTATATATATACATATATACATACATACATACATACATACATACATACATACATACATACATACGTACGTACGTACGTACGTACGTACATACGTACGTACGTACATACATACATGCATGCATGCATGCATGCATACATACATACATACATACATACACACACATACATACAGGCATACGTACACCTTGTATATATGACACCTTGTATATATATATGAACTGAGAGAGCAATTATATGTGGCCTCTATAGTCTAGTGTTTAGGGTGTTGAACTTGTGATCTGAAGTTGTTTGGTGTTGTGTACCCTGTTCAAACCCCATACAGTCCAAAACCTTTTACATTCAACAACAAAAAAAACGTTTCCTTCTATATGTGTTTCTGATTGAATAATGCAGTGTAATTGTACTACCATATATTTTACATTAAAGCAAATATATTTCCCATTTGAACTACTTTAAAGAAAATTGAAAATACCTCAGTTTTACTCTCCCTTTTCTGCACTCACCCAGCCATTTTCAAAACAACAGCTGCCAGCTACAGTCCCAGCCTCAGACCCCCCCCCTCCCCGCACCCCCCCTTGACCT